>CAOKZL010002158.1:0-236427 GCA_948472985.1 Iguana delicatissima
AATTAGTTTAGTTTCTATAGCCATTGGTGTCAATGCTCGTTAATTATAGTAGCTAGCTGTTGCACACCCACACACACTTTCTGTCATGGTCAAGATGGCAAAAGTTATTAATGAGGAAGAAGAAACAAGCTAGGAGAGATTGCAGCAGCTTGCTTTTGTCTGAGCCTGTTGGGAAAGGCTCTCTCTCCACTCCTGTCCTCTCCCCCACTGAATCAGTAGAGTACAAACAACTTTTGTACTTTGAAATCAATTTGCAGCAGCTGAGTATGAAGGGGAAAGGTGGTAGGAAGGGAGACAAACTGATTTTTTAAATGGAACTGAAAAAGTGGGATGACAGAGCATGAGTTGAGACTTTGTCTGCCAAATTGGGTCATTTGGAAAGTATTTTTAAGGGTCCTTTTAAAGATAATTTCATCCTAGTGTACAGAAACCCAGCAGGGATGCTGCTTCATTTGCAGCTTTCCATATCTCGCCCCTCCCAATTTAGAGGTTGCCATTCACCCTCTAGAGCAGGATGGGCAAAGTGTAAGGCAAACTTTCAGATTTTGTTGGACTGCAGTTCCCACAATTTAGTATGCTGGCTAGAGCTAATAGGAGTTCTACTCAAACAAAATCTGAAAGGCTGCACTTTGTCCAGTGCTTTTCTAATCCTATAGAGAAGTACAGGTGCATGTGCTTTTTATTGTTCTTTCAACTAGCTTTTTAGAAATGTCAACATTTTAGAGGCTGAGGAACTGGCAGTGTGTGTGTATATGTGTCGTGTGATAATTCAAAAAGTACTCTTTTGTCATCCTTGAAACACTTCAGGAATATCTCACAAGAACCACTGGGGGAAAAACCTGTTTTCTCCCTGAAATTTTATTTTTGGGTTGGATTTTCTGTTTTAAAGAAGTTTGGAAACAGTACTTGGATCTAAACTGCATATGCAGTGGGCAATATGTCTGCATATGTATCCTATTAGCTGGGAAATGCCCTGTCCTCACAAGCCTTGCCAGAAGGGGAAAAAATAGAAGACACTTTGTCTGTGTCAAAGCTTGGGGAAATTACTTTTGTTGGACTACAGTGTCTGAAATCTGCTAGGAAATAGAGAGCCATGATTGCTGGACATCAAAGAAATGTAATGCAAGAAGTAGCTTTTCAAAGGTCTGGGCTGTGTCATAATGAATTGGTAGGGCAAATATTTACTAAGATGGACAACTTCCAGTTTGCTTAATTCTGTTTTGTTTGGCTTAAACTGAAGAACTATTGCGCTCAGGAGGATATTGTATGCATATCCTTCTGGACAAAACAATTCTGTTTTGTGTTGGCGGGCTAACACTTCCTTGTGGTCTGTGTTTTACCCTCAGAATGTGCGTCCTAAGTTGAGGTAACAGAGAGCTACCCATGTTTGTATTTCCTGCTTCCTTGTGTTACTATGCGTTGTAGAAGCAAATTACTGCAGAAATTGTCTGTTTCTAGATACCAGTCTAGATACCTCTTGTTTTTTCAGTGGGGTGAATGTGGGTGATCTAAAAAAAATAATAATTCAGGAGTAAATACCCTAAAGACACCAGGTCCTGTCTGATCTTGGACGTTAAGGAGGGTCAGTCCTGGTTAGTGCTTGGATGGGAGACTGCCAATGCATACAAGGCATTGTGGACTATATTTCAGAGTACTAGAACTTAGCTTTGTTTGGACTGTGTCTGTTATTTAGTGGATTTTAAGAAAACAGTCTCATTTACATTTTATCCGCTTGGATTTTTTTGTATAGGATTTTTGGCATGTGTGGTCATGAGTATAATTAATCTTTAAGGACAGTGCATTGCCTTCACTTTCTGGTCATGATCACTCATCCTGACTTATCTCACAAGGTGGTTGTAGGGGTAAAATGTGACTCTGAGTTCATCAGAGGAAGAAAAACAATTTATAAATGTTACAGATAATTAAAAATAATTACAATGTGCTTAGAACCTAAAGTAGGTTGCTGCATTGGGAAGGAAAGAGATAAAAGTCATAAAACTTTCATTAACTTTACTTCCCACTACCTATTGCAAGCTAGGGAAAAAAACAAAAAACCTTGTTTTTTGCCAGAAAACTCAGAACAGATTGTGAATGAGGGTGCACAGTAAAGATGATAGTCTTTCAGCTTTTCCTAGGAATTTCAGTCTGTCAAGTGAGATCCAAAATTAGAGACAGATTATGTGGTTTGGTGGATATGATTTTCAAGTAGAGATGAACATGATTGTCTGGAGTTGTCAACTTCATTTTCTAGCAGAGTTTCTGCAGATTTAACAGAGAGTACAGCCTGGTATGGAGAAATTTAATAAACATATCTTTTCTCATCACATCTTTTCCCACCACTCTACCCCTGTCTTTGAACAGTTAAGCACTCCAGGACATTTCTCCCTCTCCAAAAGGGCAATCCTGATACCATCTCTTCTGTGTGTTTAGCCATACCTCTTGTAATATTAAATGTGTCTGTCTATAGCTGTACACAGCTGTATCATTCCACAGTTCTGCATTATCTCTCATTTTTGCACATTTTTATTTGAAAAATTCCATTCAGTTCAGTATAAATTTATTTAGGTAAGGAACCTCTCTTATAGATGCATAGGCAGATGAAGTCTCAATTATGTCAGTGGAATTCTGCAGAACCTTAACTACTGAGGTTCGAGATTGTTATAATGTAAAGACACTAGGGATGGGACGAATCCATAATTTTCCGAATCCAAATCCCTGGAAGGTTGTGGGAATCCATGAATCTCACAAATTTCAAATCTTTTGAATCCTTTTTTTAAAAAAGGGTTTAAAAAGCAAGGGAAAGAAGGATAATCTTGGGCAAGATACACTCTCTCAGCCTTAGCAAAAGCTTAGGCAAAGGCAAACCCCTCCCTCTGAAGAAATCTGGCCAGGACAATTGTCATAGTTTTGCCTCAGGATCTCCTGGGAATGAAAATGACATGAAGGCCCTTAGTACATAGGCAGGAAAATGTGGATTAACCCCACATTTTCCTGTCTCTGTAAACAGGGCCACATACTACAGTAGAGAGATAATCCAGGTCAAAACTGGATTTTCTTTGCATAGCTCCTTCTGGCATCTGGGGTTTATAGTTTGATGATGCACCAGCACACTTTGGCAGAGAAGTCTCTGACACCTTGTAAAACTAGCCCAGAATTGTGTCTGAAAGAGCTTTGCAAGGGAGCTATGCAAAGGAATCTTTCAGCTGTCCTTGAAATCTCAAGCCTGTACCTTCCAGTCAAGTGCTGAACTTAAATATGAAATGTTCAATTTAAATATCTTAGAATACAACCCCAGATGTAATTTATGAAATTGTTAGCAAAGGCCATTATTACTCCAAGGGAAAAAACTCGCTTACTTGCCATCTTCCCTTGTGTATCTGGTTTCCCAGGTTTTCAGGTGTCTCAGTCTCCCAGGTTTTCAGGTGTCCTGGTCTCCCAGGTTTTCAGGCATCCCAGTCTTCCACAAACTATTTGGTTGGTGGATTCAAAAGATTGGGTTTGCTTATTTTAGCACAGGGATTTGGATTCGCAAACCTTGAATCCTTGCCCAGGAGTCGAGGATTCGACGATTCAGCTGGCCCATCCCTAAAAGACACATATTGGTGAGGAATTCAACTGCAGTCCTTTGTACACTTGCCTGGAATGAGCATTAGTGAATATGAGAAGTGCCCTGCTGGCATAGGCCAATGACCAGCCACTGTATGCCTCTGCAAAACATGAAAGAATGAC
This sequence comes from Iguana delicatissima, assembly GCA_948472985.1. Classification (NCBI taxonomy): domain Eukaryota; kingdom Metazoa; phylum Chordata; class Lepidosauria; order Squamata; family Iguanidae; genus Iguana; species Iguana delicatissima. Next base: position 3,730 of record CAOKZL010002158.1, read on the forward strand.
AGGGAACCAATAATGTTTTCTCACAGTACCCCCACCCCACCCACAGCTGAAACTAGAAAGAATACTGCTTCTGATCCTTGGGACTGCATATCGCCATTGTAACTAGTACGTATTACAACTGATAGTCTTATCATCCGTGACTTGGTTTAATCCATCTTTAAATTCATCTGAGCTAGTGGCCATCAGATCATCATGTAGCAGTGAATTTGATTAATTATGCACTGTAAAAGTGCTTCCTTTTCTGTCCTGAATCTCTTGCCAGTCAGTTTTATTAGATCAGTGGTTCTCAACCTGTGGGTCCCCAGATGTTCGTGGACTTCAGCTCCCAGAAGCCCCAGCAACTATGGTCAATGCCACGAACATCTGGGGACCCACAGGTTGAGAACCACTATATTAGATGATTCCAGGTTCTGGCAAGTATAGAAGGTGACTGGCTCTTCTTTAGTACTTTCTTTATATCATGCATAATTGTAAATATCATGCACAATCGTAAATATCTAATGTTCCCCTCATTCATTTTTTCTCCTCTAAATTCAAAAGAATTATGCTCTAATCCCTCAGATCAGTTTGATTTCTGCTTCCCCTTCCCCAATATTTCTATGTAAACTGACTTAGGATTTCACTCTTCATTAATTGCACCTCATTTTGTCAGTAATTTCTTAACGTACACTATAAATGAGGATGACATTTGAATGGATCAGATACCTGAGCTGGAAAAAGAAGGCAACTGATAAAAAGGACTTGTGGGGAGCAGGAAAAAAAATACAGAGGAAGATTTCTGTCTGAAATTTCCTAAATATAAATTATACATATTCCTATCTCCATTTTCATGATGGAAGCAATGGACAGATGTTGAAGACATTATGTTGAAGACATTCTCACTTCTGAGCCAATATTAGATTTTTGCTTTAAAAGATGCCGGAAGCAAATCTCTACGGTACTTCTCTTACATCACAAGGATACTTCTATATCATGGGTGTACTTCTTTTATATCATGCGTTACTGACACTGCAGTGATCCACTAACTGCTGCCAAATGAATAGACATACGCTTAGAATAAAGGTACTGTGTGTTGTTTTTTTGTTTTGTTTTTGTTTTTGGTGGATGAGACATTTGTGAGAAACCAAAAGTCATATTGCTAAATTTACTGCCAAATAGTTTCTGCAGTGTAACTCCAAAGAAGGCCTAGGACACATAGACAAATGAGAATAAATTTTCTAAGATGCAAATAATCTTCCAATAGTCTCATTTCTAAGTCTATAGATGCTTTTCCATCTATCTTCTAATCTTAAATATGAATGCCAACTTGCCAGTGATTGCCAGGCTCATTTGTCTTTTACATCTTTTATTTCTGAAGTCATGAAATACAGTTTTTGAAAGATCAGTTCTATGCTTATCAGAAAGAAAAAATATTATGAAATGTTCAGCTGCTAGAAGTTGCCTTGAATTCATCTGGCTTTACCATCAAATGAGAGTAGTTTTTCATCTACCTTTTACTTTCAGATAAAAAATTGGCATAACTTGGGGAGAGATGATTGGAATATAGCTCAAATGCTTGGGAATATTTTCCCACTACAGCCCAAGTTGGCTTTGTTCTGCCAGAAGATAGGCTGGGATCTCAATAGCAGAGCTGCCTCGAAACTGCCACCTTTTCCAAATTGTACAGAAGCATAGGAGCGTAATCTGGGAAGCGGAGTGATGGAGGGAACAACAGAGAGGTTCCTGTGCTAAACCAGTGCCTGGCAGCTGTAATGGACTGGATGAGGGCAAACAAATTAAAGTTCAATCCAGAAAAGATAGGAGTATTTCTGGTCTGTCAAAAGACAGATTTGAGAATAGCAATTCAACCAGCATTTGGTAGAACTATGCTCCCTCTGAAAATTGCAAAATTGCAGTTTGGAGGTACTCCTGTATTCCACTCCGAACCTGGAGGCCCAGGTTTCAGCAGTGACCAAGAGTGTTTTCACACAGTTAGAACTACTGCGCCAACTGGAGAAGTGGATCTGACCATGATGATATGTCCCATTTGGATTTCTGTATTGTAATCTATGCTAGGTTGCCGTTGAAAAGTGCTCAGAAATTTCTTGTGGCCCAGACTTGTAACCAGATTGTTAACCAAACTGGATCTGGCTTCAAGGAGTGCACAACTCCCTTGCTGCAACAGTTCCACCTGCTGCTGTTCCATTTCCAGACGCAATTCAAAGTGCTGTTTTTGACCTATTAGACATTATACAGTCTGCATCTTCCATTATGAGCCCATTAGAGCTCAAAGATCATATGGAGAGGCTGTTCTCTTTGTCCCACTATCTTTTCAGGCTTGCTGAATGGGAACAAGGGAGAGGGCCTTCTCAATGGATGCTCCCAGACTTTGGAACTCCCTCCATAGAGAGGCCAGGATGGGCCCATCTTTGCTCTCTTTCCATGGCAGGTCAAAACATATTTGTGCCTTGTGCCTAGTTACAAACTGACTAGGATTGGGCTTTTAATGCTGTGTGGTGCTGTTTTTAAATCTGTATATCTAATAAAGATAGATATAAAGAAAAAGTTCACAAATATCTAGATTTACAAAATTTACTGTTGATTTCAAAAAAATCAGAAATTAACTTTAAACATGTCTATAACTGTGATAGTGGACAGTGTGCTCTCATCTCCTCAGAATTCTGACTGTATATCTTTGAAGACTATCACCAGTGTTGAAGAATTTCATCTTTTATTCTCAGTCTCAAAAAATAAATAATCATGTCCCTTGGTAGATTTCTCTGTCTGGGTATCAGTGTACATTATCCAGTTCATAGAGGAAATCTTCTCTTCTGATCTCCAAGGAATCTGCCAGTGCCTCTGTGGCTCTTTCATAGATATCTTCATTCTGCTTCTCAGATATTCCCCTAATATGAAGACATTTTTCCCTTTCTTTCAGATGCAGCAATGTAACTGAGTCCACAGTCTGTTGTTGTTTCATTGACTATTTCCCAGTGATGTCTTCTAATTTCTGTGTTCTTTCTTCTAATAAACCCAATTTTTCATTCACCTGCCTCATCTTCTTTCCAGTTTTATTCAAGGAAGTTCTTACATCTTTAAATTCTTTTTTTAACTCTTGCTTAAATTCTATCTTCATTTGATTCAAGTCATATCTCAGTATTTTTATTTCTTCAAAAATATCTTATTTGATTCTCCTGCCCTAGATTGGTCCGGTATGCAGAGGTTCTTCTTTTATCTGCTAGCTGTGCCTGCTTTCTAGTTGTAATCTTTTTCACATTTGACAGGTCCTTCAATTGAATAGAAAATAGAAAACCGAATAGAAAAAATCTAGCTATAATTGTACCAATCCACCACTTAGTGTCAATACAACTCGATCTCTCTTTCACTTTCACTCTTTCACTCTTGACTGTATTCTGTCTGGAAGTTGTCAGTAAGGTTATTCAAAGTTCTGTTAGTCATCTCTTCCTATCTGAAACATGGCAGTAACCTTGAGCTTTATCTTACTGATAAGATACGCTGGCTGTTTTGCACAGTCTGCTTATTCTCAAAATCTTAGTAATGTCTCAGAACAAATTAAGGAACTGAAATAAGTGTTTATCTGTGTTCCAACCAGTCTGCTTTAAAGAAAAAATTTCAGAGTTGTCTGGACTCTGTTTGTCATTAGAAGGGGAAATGGAAAAAAAAGACTTTGGAACTCACAATTAATTCATAGAGGTAGTGACATCAAGGTAAATCATCTCAAAACATCTGTAGAGCTTCCTTTATTGCCAACTTGTTTGCTCAAGAAGTTAAAAAGGTGGACTGGACATTGTTAGGCCATAAGCGATGACTGTAGTGTGGCTGGGCACTCTGTCTGCTTGATCTTCTTCAGTTCTCTGCACTTCCAGAGACACCTTAATGGGGTCCCGTAGATGTCTGGACTGGGAATTTTTTGATCGCAGGAGCAGCTTTGAGCCTCCTGTACCGAGGAGACAACTCTTGCTGGTTTCCAAATCTTAAACCAACATCAGCCACATTGAGTACATGTCCCCTTCGCAGGACTTATTAAGGAGCACTGCTACACCCCTCCATATCCAACCCAGAAGTCCTCATGTCCTGTTATTGAGAGAAAGATGGAATATAAATTAAATAAATAAATAAACAAGACACTTAAAATCAACACAACAAGAAACAGAGAACACAGCTTCTCCACCATCACACAGATTAATTACGGTTTAATAACTACAAATTGCTGTGTGAAACTGGCTGACAAAACTACCTGCTGTTATATAATTAAGAAAGGGGGCCAAAATTTCATGGAATAAATTATGTGATTGGTTGTTACTGTTTTTCATGCTTGTAAAATGAGACAAACATCTCATTTGCCAAAGAGGAAGAGACAGATTCATTGCATCTCTCCATGGTCATGCTAGTTCTAATTTTGCCACTAGGCAGAAAAAGCCAGTTGGCTCTTTCTATAGGATAGATTCATTGGATCCCCGAAATAGTAGTAAGATAGCTGCTGTTAGATCAGCTTCAAGCTTATTGGTAGTAGTACATATTTCTTTGAACATAGCTAGCTAAAATTGTTGAATCAAGAGACAAGCTCACCATATGTCCATGAATGATCCTGGTTTTCCTGACATCTGCAGCATTTAGAGCTGAGATCTTTTGAAATCCACTGCACTGGAATATAATCACTGCACTGGGGTACAATACCACCTGTGAATGAACTTAATCATATTCTCCTTAATATATGTCGAGACAGAATGCACAAAGCTTTCATTCCATATTTGTTTCCACATTTGTTCAGTTATATTTATGTTTCAGTCCATCTCTCAGACTGTTTTAATACCTTATGGGAACTACAGGTGGATTTGATCAGTGAGTCATAGATTTTGGATAGAAGCCTTGAATGCTATTCGTTGATGTAACAACCAGCTTTTCAGAGAAGTTAGTGTTTTATATACCGTGTTCTCTAATGGATATGTTAGACATGAAATTGAAGGAGTCACCTGAATCAGTTGACACCATTGAATTGAATCAGCTTCTAATTGTTAGGAAATTTGTAGCTCAGATTTAGGTCATGATCCTGTTTATATATAATATAGCCTGTAAAATCTCCATACCTTATGTTGTGTCCACACCATTTTCAGAAGCACATTTGGATGAGGTGGAACTTTTTCTACCATGGTGCCCAGGAAAGCTTAGCTCCCCCTCTTAAACTTTAGGCAAGCTATTAAAGTTATGCTTCTTTTTTCTTTCTTTTTGTCTGAGCATTTTAGTGTACTATGAGGAAACTTGTAGTATGGAATTAGTTTAAACTGCTTTTTATTTTAGTATATGGAATTGATTTTAGTAGTTTGATATTTTTAAATTGTATTTTAAGTTTTTTTTATTTCCAAAGCCACTTTGAGTTTATGTTGAAAAAAAAAAGGGATGCATTGTTTTTTAAAGATATATAAATAAAAGATTTTATTGTCATAAGTTCAAAAAATCATTTAACTAAACCAGTTCAGGAGCTCATATCATCCTGTGTTATTTGGTGTAGGGAGATGGCTCTTAATATTCAATATTTTCTCAGGCTCTCACTGTGGTCACATGAAGGGATGAAATAGAAACTATCTGTACAGTACAGTATACACTGAAGCTAAGTACATATATTACTAGTGCAAAACTTGAAAATTGATATGTATTCCTCAATTATTTTTTTCTCCTTTATAATTACACATATTGATTTCTCTTTAAAAAGATAATAAAGACTTGTTCCCCTGCAGTATAATTATGCTGGCAATTTTATCTTATACCTATTCATTTTCACGTTTCATTAAGTGAGATATTTGTGTTTCTAGAACTATTTTCTTACACAGACTCTAACACTAAAATATCAGGACAATAAAGAAGATTCATTATTGGTTTTTCTTCATTTCCAATAATCAGTTGCAAAGCTCTGTATCCTTATTGGCTTGAGGCAGATTTACTGAGTGCATTTATATCCCACCTTTCTTCCATTATAGAACCCAATGCAACATGCATGAATTTTCTGAGCATTCTCCCATCCAAGCATTGACGCATGCAAATCTTCTTCACTTCAGTACGGTGGTTGCATTTTGTATTCTTGGAAGAGGGTTGGGCAACTACACAGGGCATGGGCACCCATTTTCAACCCAGCTGAAACCATATCATATCACTTCTGGATGAAAAAAAGGCACTGGAGTTGAGTGTTCTGTGGTAGAAAGCAAACTGCCACATCTACACATGATTTGAGGCAATTTTCAGTGCTTTTCAGCTGGAAAGCCACATTAAAATCATGCCAAAATTGGGGAGGATAGTGGACTGTCAGAGAACCTCAGAAGGCACAGATGTGAGCTTCAAGGGTCATATGTAACCTACAGACTTCAATTTTCCAAACTTGTGTACAAGACCACCCCCCAAACTTGATCCTTTTTTAAAAAAATGTAGGGTGTGGCAAAATTCATTAATGAATGAGGAATACTGAAAAGGAATAACTGATGAAGCAGGTAAACATGAGTGTGAATAGGTTGAAATAGGATAGAGTATATAGAAACACTGAGTAGAGGGATAATCACAAAGTAATATCAGAGTTGAAGGTGAATATAAGAGCAGGTCTATAGCCTCTGTTGAAAATAGAGTAGAAGACAGATATTTTAAGCCATAAATTAGGATGTGCACAGTTGACTAAATTTAGAAGCCAAAATGTCAGCAGCAGAGCAGGGATTGTCCAGCCAAGAAATTAAATAGTTGCAAAGACAAGACAATAGAAGAAATTAACTTGAAACAAGTAGGTCTTCCTAGATCCTCAGTAATTCTTCAATGCCTGAATGTAAATGAGTAGCAAGTTCTTGGAGGTTGTCATTTACCTTTCCAGCCATTAGCCATGAATTTGATAATGCCAAAGTAAATTCAGTGTCCACAAAGCTTATCAAAAACTTGCTTTAATACCTACTTCCACAACAATAAATTAATCCAATTCTTCACCTGTGCAGTCACAGTTCAATTTATTTTCCATAACTATGTTTTCCATGGTAGAAAACATTCTACTGTGAATTTTCAGCAAGGATGAGCGGTAACACGCAACATTCCACCCAGCATGGTAAATCCTTAGTCAGAAAGTATGGGAAACTCTCGTATCAAAGAATTTGTGGAGGCCAGCTTTGACTGTCAAACAATTTCTCTAAGAGTCTAAGCCATTGAGCAAATTAGAAAGCAACACAATAGGATAATTTCAGTGGTGAATCTACTCCAAAGTAGAATTTTCTCAGAGATGAGCCTATATTGCTATGCAGATTATTTATAGGATAGGTGAGAAATACCAGGTGATAAATATCTACCAATTAAAAGTTGGTGAAAAATATTTAATTGTATGGACCTAGAAGTATATCAACTCATGTAGACACTAATGCGCCAATTAGACTACAACCACTGGAGAATACAATCACCAAAACTTGAAGAACCAGAAAATACAGTCATCAGTAGTTAAAGACAGGCATTAAAATTGATGAAAATGAGTTTATCTTTGTGGGCTGAATATAATAAAATGGTTGTGAGCACAAGAATGTTCACAGGAATGGGGAAAGCAGTGAGCAAAGCATCATCATAACCCATGCATTTTCCTTTCCTTTGTACGCACATGTTTGATAACTAAGTGAGATGTAGTAATTTGCAAAGAGCAAGAGGAAGGAATTTCACTGAAGGACATAAAAGGTACTTGAGCTTCATCAAAAGTCTACTTTGACAGTAGGGCATGTTTAAAAACTTTAAGAGAAAGAAGGGAAGCAGATGGGCAAATTACTTAAGAATGTATTGCCAATATTGTAGTATCACCATCAATATCATATTATTGAAAATTTTGCTAGACTTGTCAGAAAAAGGGTCTCTGTATTTTAGGATGAGCTCCTTCATTTTAGAAGCACTGGAGAATATATTGTAAGGAGAAGCAGAAAAGTAGTACAGGGTCTGTTGCAAGGAGGAGAAGTGGCTATGTTTTATCAGGGTTGGATATTCAGAGATGTCTGAACTTCCCCCCCCCCGCCCCCCACATTGTTAGCAGCCGCTGTTTACATCAGCTGGCAAAATAATGTTTGTAATCCTTGAATTTTCTGCTGAATGCTTTTCTTTTGGGAGGTACATAGTTCATTTATGAAAACATTGATCGTAGAGGTACTTTAAGTCCCCTCAACAAAACGGATATAACACCAGGCTTTTTCAGCACTGTCATAAATGCCACAGGGTTTTAGGTGTTTTAAAACTGGATTGTTTTTAGATTGTTTCCAGGAGTTTTCAAAGAGTATTTTAATATTTTTTTTATTTTATTGTTTTTTTTATCTTTGTATTGTTTTAATTGGTTTTATTTGTTCATTGCCTGGGAGCCCGTGTGGGCTGGGATGCAATACAGAAACACTTCAAATAACTACAAAACACTTTAAATAAATAATAATAAGTTTCATCCAATAAGCATATGCTAATGATGGATTTTATCTGCATGAATTGATAGGATAATTGTTTAAAAATTCAGGAAAAATACAGATTGATGTAAGTCCTTGATTTTTAAAAAAAATTGAAACACCACGAGGCAAGGCTAGCTGCTCACAGAACAAGCGGAGAAATAATAGTTGTGCATTTTCCTCATATCTGAACCTCCACAACAGCTTGAGTATTTTTTTTTTTTCAAATGAAAGCTGGGAATTGGGGGATTATGACTCACTGGGGAAGAAAAAACAACAGCTCCTCAACCATTCCCATGTGTAGGCCCCATGGGTTCCCATGGCTATTGTGACAACGTATATTTTTTTTTTTTTTAAAAAATAGTGGTTAACCTACCAAAGAGGAATATACTATGATAATGAAAGCCTACAGGATACAGTATTGCAAGCAAGCAATTACGATAAAAGCCATGCCTTTTATACTAAGATCTTATTTAGGGAAGCTTATATCCTATTGAGATTATGGGGCCTTCCCACCTTACACAGTTATAGTGCTATGATTCCACCTTCAACATCCTGTGGAATTCTGGGGTTTGTAGTTTACTGAGGCCAAACAGTTCTCTGGATGAGAATTCTAAATCCCCCTCCCTAAATTGCAAACCCCAAGATTCCATAGGAGGTTGAAAGTGGAATCATAGCACTATAACAGTATAGCCCTATGTTATCATTGTATTTCTAGGATGTCCAAATTGTGCAGATTTTGCAGATTCATGTTTAGTTCAAAAGAAGTGGTACTGAGCTGAGCTATAGTGTCTATCTTCCAGAACAATGCAGAATCAGAATTTTATAGCTAGAGAGGTCTCAGAGATCACTCTAAACTGCTTGATGACTAGCTGGATGTGTGTTTGTCTCTTTATATTTAATGAAAATATTTCAGATTCTAGATGGAGCACCTCTAGACAAAAATGGGTAGGTGAGAAGTGGATCTGGATCTACAGATACACCTCTGGATGATTTATAATACAACACTAAGGATTTCTGATTCTGAGTTACTTAACAGTAACACCAATAAAATGGCACACACACATCTATCCATTTTGAGCTGAAATAAAGAAAGTTGGAAGTAAACAGTGGGGATTTTTGTGTGTGTAAAGAGTGAGAGCTGTGTTTAATTCTAGTACTTCCAACAAAATCCTTTGCTGAGAATTATTTAATTCCAAATGAATTCTGTGCCAATATTCTGACATTTCTCAGGGTTTTAGGGGAAATAAAGGTCTCACGATCCTGCTGTCTGCCAATCCATGCAATAAAATATGGTTTTTTAATTGTTCTATTGAAGGTAGAAATTATTTTATGCTTTTAAAAAGCTATTTACTTCAATATCAAACTGTTAAACAAATTGACTTCACTGGAAATGTCTCTCTATACCTTGTCAGCAGCATGAATTTTCAAAATGAATTAGTCATTAGCAGAAAGATTAATTAAAGTGCGTAGCCTGTTAAATCCCAGGAAACTGGAAATAAATTTGAATAATGCAGCAAGGTAGTAAAATAGTATTTTACAACAAGTTGCTTTCCATGAAGAAGGAGTATGATCTGTAAAGAATATTGTAAAGAACGTGGCCATATTGCTTCCCATTTTTCATTATTAGGAATGTAATCCAAGTTAAAGTAGCCATGGTGAAGTCTCATTAAAAGAAATGAGTGTAATCCTATATGTGTCTTTTAAAAAATAAGTTTCACTGAGTTCAGCGATTCTTTCTTCTAGCAAAAGGAGTAAAGATTTGCAGCCTTAGTCATAATTATTTTAATATAGACCATTGTGTAGGTTTTTTGGTGTCTAAATTTTGTATGTTGAATTTATTTCACAAAAACAAGGGGTATAATAAAACCATTATTACCATATTAAAGTGTATGAAAGTACAGAGTTTAAGACAGCTATGTATCTATACACAGCTATAGATAAAGATATATGAGCATTCTTATCTGTCAATGGCCATTACACTTATCTTAATTTTGCACAGTTTACTCCATTATAATAAATGTCTTCAAAGTTTCAGGAATACTCATTCCAAACCCTTCCATTGAATTTGGTCTTTGCTACCTGTAATCTGTGCAAAGACTTTAATTGTAAATTTTAAAATATGTTGAATACAATAAAATAACAAAAGAAAATCTCTTCACAGGAACAAATTTCTTCATCCAGATTGGTCCCACCAATACTAATCTAGGGCCTTTTCCTCACGGGGTGAGGGAATCGCCCTGTGCTGGTACCTGTGTGCTCCATGCCTGGGTCCAGGCTGGTCTGGAGCAGTGCGTGGCTGCGCTCTGCACTGCTCCGGGGAGGAAAATGGCGGCTTCCGGTTGGTGGAGGCTCTCCACCAACCGGTGAAGCTTGCCAGCCTAAAGCCCGCCCCTGGCAGATCTGCAGGCTCGCACTGGTGTGAGCCTGCAAATCTGCACCAGAGCGTGGCCACAGAGTGGCGCGCTCCATGCTTTTGAAAGACCCTTTTTAAGCGGTCCTTCAAAAGCACGCTGAACAACCACTTTGGTTTGTTCCGGAGCGGGCTGAGGTCCGGAACTACACAAAGTAGTCCAGACCCAGTCCACTCCCAGGTGCAGTCGTTCTCCCTGGAGGACATTCTGCACCGTTTTAAAAGCCCCGTGTGGAAAAGGCCTAGGAAGGAATCACTTCTTATAAAGTTTGTGGGGATGGACCTATAAAGAACAAATTACTATGACAAATGAAATTAACTGCAGTATTTCAAAAGAAAAAAAAAGCAAATATAATGGATTTCATATGGGAAAGAAGTATTATCCTCAATCGTGTAATTGTCTGTTCCTCCATTACTACTAGACTTTATAAATGAGTTGAATATAGAAGTAAGCTGTTCATTTTCATAATTCAGAGACAGAATAATGACACATAAGTATTTCACTGTCAAACAGAGGCAATCCAAATGCCTGGGTATATAACACAGTGGATCACACGGCAGACTGATCAGAGGAACTATTGGGGAAATTTTAGTAGATGGAAAAACAGATATGTGTCATCAACATTGGATCTGCTATTACAAACTATGTTAAAAGAGGCATTATTCCCAAGATCTATTACTACCATTTTACCCATGAGTAATTATGGTCTCTCTTGAAATACTGTGTTTCAGTTGATAACTGTAATTCAGAACCAAGCTAATACCTGAAGGAAAGCTTTCTCGACATAGCAGCTTGCTTGAAGCTGATCTTTTCTGTTTTCCTGGACAATTAAAACTACTCAATCTGTTTTATGGGGATTATAAAATGCTTTTTAATGGTTGCTATATCATTATATTTTATTGGTTTTCTTACACATTTGTTTTTAATTGCTGTGGTGTTTTTTTTTTTAAAAAGAATACAAATAAACATATTGTCAAGACATCTCCTATTTCAAAATTTTTAGAGAAGCCTTAAAATCAGTTTCCTCAAAATTTCAACTGCTCTGGGGAAATACCATAAGATGGTGCATTTTTTAAAAACAGATATAATTAATAAAGTCTTTAATGTCAAATCTTCTTAGTTGCCTTAAAGCAGAGATGGGCAGAGTTGGCCAATGAGCCACATACAACCCTTGGGATGGCAAAGTGTGGCCCTCTAAAGCTCCCAGACTCCCTCCTGAAAAAAAGCCTTTTAAAAAATTGCATGCCATTTTACTGTAAGGGTCCACCTTTCAAGTGTTCTGCCTATCATCCAGTACTTAAAGGTCACAACAAGATTTGACATGTAGAAACAAGGGAAGAGATGAGATCTAGCCAAAAGCTCAGGTCCTGAATTTGTAGTAGAAACTAATCCAAGTTCACATGGTGCTAGGATGTTGAAAGGCCCCATTTCTCAGTAATTTGGTACCGACAGAATTAAGCTCTCTGGCAGTTAAATCACCAAGTGAACATTCCATTGAGTCCTCAGCCAAATCTCTCTCTTTCCCTGCTATTCCATCAAGAGAAAAAAAAAATCAGTAATCACAAACCTCAATGGCTGAACATCTTGAAAACTGGATATTGCACCCAGATGGGAATCATAACAATCCTCCAAAACTGCCACAGAATTCAGCTATCCTGACTAGGGCTGCTGAGAGCTGCAATCCAAGGGCATGTGGAACTCCAGACAATTTCCATCCCTGCCTAGCACCTGAAGAAGAAAATCAGAAACCCTTCCACAGACCAGGAGATTGTCCTTTAGCACATGTTCTTCTTTATCCTTTCATAGGATTGAATATGATGCCAGCAATAAAACCTCAAATGTCTTGAACTGAGTTCTAGGCACCCGAGCACATTGTTCTTTCAGTGGCCATCCCCTGTCCTCATCTGGGCTTCTTGTCTGGATTTAACTAAAGAGTAAGTCTAAATACAGCAGGTATACCTGAAGCATCATGATCTAAAATACTGAGCTGCCGTTACCCTTTTGCTTCAAGCTCTGCATACTGATGGTTTATAGAAATGATATATTTAGGGTATTCATGATGTGGGGAAAATCCTAACTTATTTTTCTCTCATCAATAATCTGCTATGATTTTTTGCAGTTTATAAATATTCAAAGAAAGATGGGGAGGATGATAGACTTGGGAAGAGTCTATAAGATAGCTAGCAAGATTGTATTATGCAAGTTGAACAGAAAAAAGCTGGTGGGACTTGGACTGTTTAGTCATGTAAATCACATCAAAAACCTGTCTTACTGGTCTAAAGAGACTAACAGTTTAGAAAAAAAGAATGGCATGAATTGTAAAAAGAAGGGAAAGCAAAACTAAAGACAGTTGAAAATGTATGAAACAAAGTGGGAGTGCAGGATTTCAAACAACACAACTTTCTGAACTGCTAGAAGTCATGTCACCTTGGAAATGCAGAAAGGGAATAAAGATTAAAGTAGAGAGAACAATGAAGTTATTGCCTGGAATTGAATTTAAACTATTCCTCAATGTCAGCTCTCTTCAGGAGTATATTTTCCTCTCAAACTAAGAAGTACTCCTGAAGAGAAGCTGACATCATTGAGGAATAGTTTAAATTCAATTCCAGGCAAAAGCTTCATTTTGGGAGTACATGTTAGTAGCAACTGAGGTAGTATTTGGGACATTCTGTTGGGGATGAGGGCTAAAGAGTTAAGCTAACCAGAATGAAAGACAGATGGAATTATGGTTCTGCGGAAGAAGTTACCAATATAAATAAGGAGAAACAGGAAGAATGAATGGAGCCTTTAAGGAAGAATACTTTCAGAGTGGCTCAGAGTTGTACGATGACGGAGTGAAATCACAGGAAGATACGTTTTGTGAAAAAGGCATGTTAGAAATGAGGAAAAGATGTTTCTCTATATTTCCATTCCTCTTCACTGTACAATGTGGAATTTGAAGACAGCAATTATCCTGCATGTGCATTGTATGAACTATTTATCATGCTTTTGCCACTTTGTAATAAAGTGGAGTTTAAGTACATGGACAATTTAGCTACATGGACAGACAGACAGGCTAGGATTCACTTTATGCTTCCATAGTATAAAACCCCTTGTGCAGCAGCTTAAGCAAATCTGTAGGACCACATCTACCTCCATTAAATTTCTGTCTTGCAGTACAGCATGATATGGCCTGGAATATAGCTTCTAATATCTTGCAATGTTTTGCATTTAAATTTGACAGCTGTTATGCAACCTGAATCAGAAATGTTTTTATGTTAAATTTTAATGAACAAGTGTCTATAAAATCAATCTAATTCTTTTTCATGATGTAGAGAAACAAGGGAACAGTATCTCGAAGAACAACTGCTTTTAAATTTCAAGATTGCTTTAGTTTTGAAAAGCCAAAGTCCAGTGTGAAATATCAATACATCTACACACACACAAATTACTTTATGCTGTTTGATGAATGACAGTGATGGAAACTTTATGAAATATTATCAAGTCTTGGGGGAAGAATAGTCTGAATGAACAACACTTCTTGCTAACAAATTAAATCTCTCTGGTCCTCGCTCATGCTTTATTAGCTTTGTTTGTGCCTATTGGTAGAGCAGAGTCTCATAACCTCAAGCCCTTAGGAGAAGTTGTGTGTGAGCCAGTATGTACATAACCTATGATATCTTCTTACTGTAGAAAGTGGCCAGTACTTCAGCATAATAGCTAGCCTTTTCAATATAAAAACTGCCCTTCAATACTCTACAAGGGTCTTGAATCTAAACACCTTTGTGGTGGGGCCATCCAACTTTATACTGTTAATCCTATAGGGGTCAAGATGCATCATAACCTAGTAAGGCAGAGGTAGGAATAATGTGGCTTTCCAAATGTTACTGGATTGCAACTTCTAGCAGTTGTAGCCAGCAAGGTTATTGGTATTGCTATTGCTAGGAGCTACAGTTCAACAATATCTAGAGAACTGCAGGAAATAAGTGTACTCAGTATGATATTACTAAGAATCCTTAAGACTGTTTCTGTACCTGTTAATGTGTTCCACCAGTGGGAGCAATACCTTGTGGGAGGATTTGGAAGAGACTCTGGCCATTTCCACACAGGGGTAAATCCCCGCGCTGGGACAACCTCACACGGAGGGCGTCTACACTGCGGGGTGCGCTTGGGTGGTGAAGAAAAGTGAGGTTCTAAACCTCAAACCGCACTCGTGTGACCGTGGGGGTGGCGCTCCGTGTTTTATAAATAGCACTTTTCAAGTGGTCTTTTTAAAACTCACGTGCGCTGCCCCGTCGCAGCGCCCCATTGAGAACTACAGAGACATCCTAGCGTGTCCCTGCAGAGCTGCCCAGGGGCGGGCTTCCGGCTGGCGCGCTGCCCTAATTGACAGAGCACTGCCAGAAGCCGCCGGCAGCCATTTTGGGCGCCGCCGCCGTTCTTTTGTGACACCTCAGTTGTGGAATACCCTTCTCTTAAGAGGCCCGAGTTGCACCGTCGCTTGAATCTTTCAAGTGCCAAATAAAAACATGGAGATTTTTTCCTCCTAAATATTTTGATTTTTAATTTTTGATTTCCCCTAAGTTTTTTCCCCTAAAGACTTTTCCCCTAAAGATTTTTTTTCAAAATCTGCTACATGTTTGTGGTTTTAAATTGTTTTAAACTGTTTCAACTAATTTTAAATTGTTTTAGATGTTAAATTTAATTTTATTCTTATTAAACATGTTTTAAACTGTTTAAATTAAATTATTACATGCCACCTTGAGATCCTTGGATATAGGATGGGCTATACCTGTTATACATTAATAAATAAAAAGAAATAGAACAATGTCCACCAGTTACAGACCTCCCGTGACAAAGCCAGTCCAGATAATTAAATTCTACATATGCTTTTTGTATGTGATATATAGAGACAGTATCACACCACCTGTTCTTAATTGTTTTGTCAAGGAATGTTCCCTCAGTACATTTTGTGAAAGTTCTGAAGGATTTTACCACCAGCTCAAGTTTCTGCCACTTTACACCAAGGGGCCAGTGCCCTACAGTATATGACAATCTAGGGAAATAGATATCCAGTCTATTCCTGATGGATCTGGTAGAAAAGGTATGTTTAAGGCCAGACATAGTTCATACAAGATCCCTGGTAAAGGAAACAGTCTTCTTATTGATCACAAGAACTCACCAACCTGTTTTATTTTGTATGCTGCTGTTGAGCTGAGTAGGAAGAAGGGGACAGAAAACCTTTAATTGCACAGGAACATAATTACTTATCCTCAAATGGTTTCAATAAAGATCTTAATCATGGCTACCATAAATCAGCAACACACTGTATTCTCCAACTGTGTTGCCAGGGGATTTACTTGGGAATGCAATTTACAGATATAGCAGATTTCCTGATGTCCTGATTCATGTTTTCATTTCCAGAAGGACTCAAAAGCAGACAAAAATTTGTAGTCCCTCAGTCACAAACATCTTGCATGCTTCACTAGGATTATAATGTGGCATCTGTATGAACTTCATTTAGAAAACTGGTATTTTTTCCCCAAAATAAGCATAGCAGCATAAAATTTTCAGTCATTACATCAGCAAGATGGAGTTGAAGCCAGGATAAACTTAACTGTTGTATCACCATTTTCACTGAACTGTTCAAAGTAAATGTGACCTTCTTTTCCTTTGGCAAATGCAGAGAAAATTTCTCTCCAGCCTACCTTTAGTATGTATTTCATATAGTTACAAAGTAAAGAAATGAAAAAAAGCATGATGTTAGCAATTATCAAAGAGCTGTTTGGACAATTGCAGTCTGGGTCACATATGCGCAGGATTCAATTGCTTCATGAATGTCCAGTTGATTGAAGAGACTATTTGATGTCATGTTAAATTGATATCCAACGTGTGTGTTATTGAAGCAGTATATGTGCACTATTAGTCAAAACTGTTGGTGTTTCTGCTAGATAGTCTACATGGGCTGGACAGAAGAACGGGAACAAGATTCTCTTCAGGACCGAATGTATACACCAAAGTTCCTAGCACTGAGAGGTTCCTCACTTTATAAATTTATAGCACCTCCAGTAAGTATCATTTACATATATTGTTTTTCCACTTGATGGGTAGATGTCTTAATGAAACTGAATGAAGTTAACTTGACAATGAATCTTACTGATGTCCAATAGCAGGATTTCTTTGTAAATTTAGAAACCCACCTTTACCCAAGTATACTGTGAACTACCTGTGTTTTGAGCTGAAATACAGTCAACTTTCCAAGCTGTGATTGCTGTGAACATGAGAAAATGTAGGATCTCTCAGTATTATGATAGATGAGTAACTTTTTTGACTTAATTTACATCTGAGGAGCCATTTTGTTGCTGGTTCATTCTCAATAGAATGGGATTGGGGAGGATTGTCCTAAGACCCTTCATTAGTTCATACACATAGGCCTGAAAACCGGTAGAAACTGATGGAAGGACACGGGCAGAAGATGGCTCTTTCAATAGTTTGCTCATTTCCTTGAAAAGCCTTTCCTGAGAGTATGAGGATGCTGCTGCATGAGAGGGCCGGTGATATATGAGTGAGAGATGCTGAAATGGAGGATAATTTGATGGAAATCCAATGAACTTACTTTCTTCGAGTGAACTGTTATAGTATTCCTGTAACAAGCAGCCAGTAGTTTGCCAGTACTATCTTTGATGTCAAGTACTGACTGCTAGAACAAGCAAGATGTGCTGACTGCTTAATATGCTTACATTCTCCTTCTGAAATTTATATTTTAAGGATTTTTGACCTTATGTTACTATCAGCAGGACAGAACTGATCTATCAAAAATGAGGATGTCAAAATAACAGCCTGGAATGCAAATCAAAAGCCTAATTGTTTTCTCAAAATAATTGTATGCGGTTATATTTTGTGTATTTTTATCCAAGGTTACTACGTGGGACTGGACGCGAGCTGAAAGAACGTTTTCTGTGTATGAGATCATGTACAAGATACTCAAGGTATGAAGAATAAAGCATGAGTTCAATTTTTAGAAAAGAAAAGTGGGGTTGCCATAGGTAGATAACATGGGTGTTTTCACAGAGTAGAATGCCATCCTTTTTTTAATTGAATAATGTTTATTAAACACAAAGAGTTTATTTATATATATATATATATATATATAAAAAATATAAGGCTATGTCACACAAAAGTACATCAAAATACAAACATTAACCAACAAAACACCAATTCACAGAATGTCTAAATAAAACATAACAAAAATAACAATAAATAACTACTCAGCAAACAAAAATTAAACACATTACAAGAAGGAATACTAATTTAATTAATTTAACTTCCGGCCCCCAATTTGATGGTTATAACTTGAAATACTAAGTCACCTTCCTCTAAGTTAAATACAAACTTGATAAAAAAGACCCACATAATCACTTTATACTACTACTCAGATTTTTAAAAAATACTGCTACCAATATCTAAACTTACACATTTTATACCTTATAATTCTGCCTTATCTCTATATGTAATTAAATCTTAAGTTTAAAAAAAACCTCCCCAACTTTCTTAGCAAGGTTCAATTTTCCCCCAGTTTGTCTATATTCAGCTCTCGAACCATCTTTTAACATTCCAGTTAACATATCCATTGCTACTACGTCCAGAAGTTTCATTATGCACTCTTCTTGCATTGCCATCCATCCTTGCCTCAGTTACAGCTAGAGAAAAACAAAACAAAACAAAAAACAGCTGAAATTAAGTTGGTACAGGATAATGGTCTGGGGCTGACATTTCCATAAACGTGTTCTATTGTGATGAAATAAGTTAACATAGGCCAAATACAGTTGTGAAGCTTTGTCTTCAGTGTGAGAGTGAATCCTGTAAATCAATAGTGAAGATATTGAATGGGATTTGGAGCTATGGGCCTTCATAATGCCTTAGCCTGTAGTTCCCATCAGCCCCAACCAGTATGGCCAGTGGCAAAGAATTGTGTGAGTCATAGTCCAAAACACATGAGCAGCCACAGATTTCACTCCTCTCCCTTAAAGCATGTATCACCTGCTTTCTTTTAGCATCAGGCAATCATAATCAACCCATGATCTAAATTCAGTTATTAGTCCAAACCAGAATCGATCGGCTGAATCAATGGAAGTCACCAAATTTCCATTAATTCAATGTGTTGGCTCAAGATGGGACTAACAGTTAGAATTAGCACTATATAGCTGATGCAGGATGGAAGGATTTTTAATTGAAAGGGATTAATTTCTAAGCAGACTTGGATTGCAGTTCCTTTCCAGGCTAGTTTTAGCATCTGACAACCACTGTCACATCTAGGGACCTTAGTGTTCCAGCAAGGCTACACTGGACCCTTCCTTTTTAGTACTTGACCCCCAGGATATCTGAAATGCACCATTCAAAGTTTCTTCATATTTAAGTACCCCAAATATATATTCAATATGAGACTCGGACAACCCTGTTATATCTCCAGAGTGCCCAGGAGAAGGACTATAAATGATAACTCCAAGTTCACTTGGCACTCATTGATGTGCTGGTATTACCCACTGGTACAAGTTATCCATTGTCGGCCAAGACCCACCAGAAGGCCAGCTGGGAACCTTTCTTATAGAGCAGACAACCCATTTTGCTAGTTTTATTAAACAAATTAGGAGGAAGTTTGTTACTGATGCTTGCATAAAATTGTACTGTGGTTTTGAGCACTTTCACCAGTGACTGTAGGAACCATAATTTCATGTTCTGCATTTGAAATTTGAATGAATGAAATCCTTTGATCAAAATATACATTTAGTTCAGAAAGAACCCTTTCCACTTTTTAAAATCATTTTTGTAATTCATAAAAGTGGTATACTGTCAACCAAAAGGGCTTTTCCACCAGTAACAACTGTGAAAATGGAGCTTTTCTTGTTTGATGTTTATTTTCTTTGGCCATCTGTGCTTTTAAATGTTGCAAAAACATAATAACCTAGGGTTTGCCATTTTTTTACTGTGTTTAAATGTACATACTTAAATGCTGAGCAGCAAGTGAATAATATTTTTTTAAGGCAAATGTTAAAAGAGCTAGTATATTTTTGTCTATGCATGCATGCAAGCAACAGTACTTCACGGTGCATTATTTCTGGGTTTATGTGTGCAGAAACAACTATTTGGCTAATGCTTCCATCAAGAGCTGAATTAAAAGTCGTCATTTGCCCAAGATTACTTGACTGTGGCATCTGGTGATAGGAAAATAAATCAGCTTTACCACAACATTATGATAATAAATGAACACTACTGATTTCAACAGGAAATGTTAGATATCTTTGCCAATTACACTAAATTTGAAACTGGTAATTTGTCATTAAGCTATGAAGCAATTTTTCAGGATCATAGTCTTTTCCATCCTAATTTTGCTTCAAAGGATTCAATGTTGAAACAACATCTAGTCAGTGTCATTTAGGCATGACAAGGCCCCGAGCCTGGCTGTGCTGTGTGCATAAGTAATTCTTATCACACAAATAGTTGGACTCAAGGCAATGATTAGTGCCAAGCCAGTCTCTCTGCATCATGTCCATTTATTGTTGGAGTCATAGGCATCCTTTTATCCTAAATGTGCTCCCTGGTTTCTGCCTGTAGCATTATCTTTCTCTGTTCAAATGTGCTCTCCAATTTCTCTTTTTCATTCCTGTTCCTTTCCTTCATTTAGCACGCTCTGCTTCCTTCCCTCCCTCCTTTCCCTCTATCCATCCATCGCCAGTGGCTCCCTTTGGCAATAGTCATTTAAGCAACAATCAACAATTACTATTGCCAATACCTCTTTGCTTAACTGAACACAATAATGAGACTTCTATAAAGGCAAATTTCACACCAATTGGTTGAGGAGAAACAGAACATGAAGCAATAAGAATTCTCTTCTGAAGCATGTCTAGCACACCACTAAAGAGAAGAGAGGCATCATGGTTGATAAAAAAAAAAATGTTACAAAATCATTGTCATTGGACATTCAGATAAATGCACTATATCAACATGGGGAATGTTTCAATAGTCCCTTGTGCAATCTGCCCTGTCCCCATAGCTATGCAACCAGGGAGCTGAACTCAGGAGCAAACGCTGTTTAGATCAGGTGGTCTCCACTTTCTTGATATTCTACCCAGGGAGATCAGTAAGCTGAATTCTGATGCCACTAGTATCACACTTTATGGTTTTTAGTCAACTGCATGGAATTACAAAATGCACCGTGTCAATGCTGGATCTTCAAAGCTGAGCGTTCAGTACTCTGCAGTCAAATGCTAGCAAATCATTTGGCAGTCTAAAAATGCTATCCTTAATATTTTTAACAGTTTGTTTCTTCCAATGTAATTGTAAAGACGTATTTGAAGCAGTGTGAACAATATTTAATGAACTCTCAAAGCTCAAGAAAGGGCTCAGGAGGGCTTTAACCAGTCAGAGGCCCTTTCACACTACACAGTAACAGCACTATGATTCCACTTTAACTACTATGGCAATATCCAATGGAATCTGGGGCTTGTAGTTTGGTGAGGCACTGATGCTCTCTGGGTGAGAATTCTAATACCTCTCCCTAAACTGTAAATCCAAGGAATATGTAATATGTTACCGTGACAGTTTGAGTATAATCATGTAAGTGCTATAATTGCTTAGCGTGAAAGACATCCAGATCTCTCCCTTTGATAAAAAATGATTGCAGGTTGTAGCTGTGACATACATAATGTAGCATCCTTGCTTAAACTAAACAGAATTTCAGCCTGGACACCACCTGGATGGAGTTGGGGGAGGACCAACTGAAAACACTTTTTGTCACTTTTTTTCTTTTGAGTAATGGGAAAAAAACCCAAGGTAAATAAAACAATTACTGTGAGTAAGTGGATACATGCCATTAAATATTTTGGACTGAGGCACTACTGTATGGAGCTTTGTAATGCCAATGCCTTAATTCATTCACAGAATTTTACAGTGTGATGACGCTTTGTAATTATCCAATAATTAGTTGGATAGCAAGAAATCAGTTAAGAAGGAACCACTGCATATTTTATTTAGCAGGTGGACAGAAGAAAAATATGTAGGTGAGGTACCCTGGGAGGAACTGGCTCTGGGGACTTGGGATGGCATGTTTGGGATTGCTTGTAATGATTTTCTGATTACAAAGCTATTTTTTCGTGAAAAAGAAATCATTGTCCCTCTACAAAGAGGGAGAGAATCCACTGATCACAGAAGGACTAAACATTTTTATTCATTTTATTATTTCTTCTTATTAAGAAATATATGAAGATCTCAAGATAACTTACAATGAAATAAACATATTTATAATTTCAATGTAAAGTTGCAGTGTTCTTATGTGCACTTAGTTTATTTTTAAAAACATCAGAACTTGGACATGCATATGAAAACTTGGACACTATTTTTCTGTAGATGTTTTGTCTCTTTTATTTCTTTTTGTCTTTGTTGTTTCTATAGATCTTTTATACAGGCATTGTTTCATTGTATATTTCCATAAAGAAGACCAGGTTTGAATCCCAGCTCAAATGTGGAAATACATCAGATGACCTTGGCAACTCACATTCTGTCAGCCTCAAACGAAAGCAATGGCAAATCCCCTCTGAACATACCTTGACAAGAAAATTCCTAAGGGTTGCCTTAAGCTTACCATAAGTTAGAATTGATTTGAAGACAAACAGCAACAACAATCAGAAATGAAAAACATAATCTCATTCATCCTGGGGTCTGTAGCTAGTAGATTATTCTAGCTCCAGCTCGGTATCTTTGGCCCAATTACTTTTAAACAGATTGGCCATATTATGTTGTACTTTCTCTATTTTTATAGCCCTCACCAGACTTTGTTTACTTAACATGGTCCAATCAGTTTACTGGATCTTTCTTACAAAACAACCAAATGTCTGTGAAAGAATCAACTTTTGAATTCAGCAACTTTTTTTTTTCAAAGGAAGGCTGGCTATGCAGGATTTGTTCAACTTACTTCCTTGCCCTTTTTGTTTATCTCAGTTGACAGTACGTCAGGCTTTAACTGGTCCTTTACCCAGACACTTGTATATAATCTTAAAATTGACTAATTTCTAATTTCTCTGCATATATCATATTAATAAGCCTCATGTATGTGGTTGCCATTTCATGAGTTCTCCAACTTCACAGTTGTTGTTTGTTTCTAACTACAGTTTGTGTGTGTGTGTGTGTGTGTGTGTGTGTTTAACTATTCTAGCTTGATTGTAAACCTGACACGAAAATCAAGAGCAAGGTTGAAATTGACTAGAGAAGGCAAGTGTGTGAATTTCCTAACTGAGCCATGAAACTGACCAGAAGAAAAAGAATTTATGGCCTTTGTTTTTATGTGCCGTTAATTCAGCCCCAACATATAGCAACTCTATCATGGCAAGATTAATTCGGAGAAGGTTTGCTATTGCTTTCTTCTGAGATTTGCCCAAGGTTATTTGGTGGGTTTCTATTCCTGAGCAGTGATTCAACTTCTGGTTTCCCAAAGTCATGGTCCACCATGCTGGCTTCCATTTACAGTCTTATCAGAACCATATTAATTGACATAAGGCTGATATCCACTGGCCTTATAATGTAGGCACACTTTTGAAAATGTTAATACTTGCAAAATACATGCAAAATAGGATGCTAAAATGATGCTGAGGGGTTAGCAAAGGGCAGACGACCTTGAGTCAGTTATGTCACACCTACTTTGTGTTGGAGAGTAGGAAGGTGCACACACACACAAAATTCTCTTGACCTTCTAAACCTTTGGATAATAGTGGAAGAGCAGTGATGAGAAGCGCTGACTTTTCTCCATTTGGAAGAACCTAAGATCATATCAGCTTTTATCAGTAAATAAGTTAATCATCTGGATATATAATATCTATAATATTTTGTACTTATTTGGTACAAAATATATATTTGTTAGTGGTTTTTGATAAGAGTTAATACTGTACCTTCATTTTTATTTAAAGAAAAAAACAACCACATCTTTTTTTAGAATAGAGTGGTGAAAGCTCTTTATGAATGCTTGCATGGGAAAATGGTGGCAGTGGTGGCAGCCAGGGGAAGCTGGTTTCCTGAAGTAATGGTGATACTCCCCGCCCTCTCTGGAATGACCCTTGACTTACCCACGAGTCATATCAAAATCCAGATTTTTGGCCCAAGAACCTGCCCTCAACTTATACATGAGGCTGATTTACACATGAGTAGATATAGTAATCTTAAAACTACCCTCCACAAAAAAGCTGATTATAGACAACTATAATCAGACCTGAGCTTTGTTGCTGAAATATAAATACTAATGTAAATAAAGAAAGGAGATTTATCTAATATGATGTGCAACCATCATATTAGATGTGTGACTATTTTATTAGATGTGTGACATATTATTTGTGTGACTTTTTTTTGCTGATGCTCTACAGTTTGTATCCACCATTTTTTCAAACACTGGGAACATTAATGGTACACGCTGAGCATGTAAGGACACTAAAGTTCTTAGATATTTCTCTAGTTTTAAATCTTGGACTCTAGAGTCTAGAATAGTCTAAGCTTCTTGATTTATTTTTACAATCCTATGGATAGCAGGGGGAAGGGAATATTTAAAGCTAAGAATAATGACTTGGCAATGTCTGTTTTTACCTTCTGACCTCTTCTTTTCTGTTGTGAGTTTTTGCTGCTGCCTTTATCTCAAATTTATTTTCCTAATGGAATAAAATGAAAGTTTTCATGCCCAAGCTACTCATAAAAGAGACCTAAATGACAGTGCTTCCTAGGACTCCAGGCTAACTTGAAAAATAAAACTGAAAGGATGAGAGAAATAAATGTTTCAAAGTAAACAGGAAAGTGCAAGATGAATTTGGGGTTGGGAGGCAATGGCAGGTTTATGATCTTTCAGAATAAAATTTAGTTCCCTTAAAAGGAGGTTGCGATTTATTATTCAACTTGTTTGTTGTTATCACAAATAAACTCTGATCACCTCAACATGAGCCAAGCTGCTTTTTTAAAAATTTTAAATTAATGCTAAATGTAGTCTGAAAAAGAACATAGGAACTAAATAGGGATGGCTGAATCCCTCCATTTGGTTTTCTCCTAGTTTCTCTGATCTTTGTTGGTTCCGTTCCATTGCTGCATCAGTTCATAACTTCATAGTTTCTTTATGAACGTTTTTTTCCTGACAGAATTTTTTTTGTTCATTTTCTTCACTATTATATAGCTTTTAGTGTAATTTCCCCTAAAGTAAGATAGCTAGCAAGCTGACTAGATCGTAATATTAACATGAAGATCTAAATTAATCAGATCATTAAATATTGCATTTTCTTTATAGAAGAGAAGTTGAATTATACTCTTTTGGAATATGAGCCAAATGCCTCACAGTTGTCCTGAATGGCTTATTTAATTTCTCTTTATTTTTTCTCCCTTATACTTTCAAAGGAAAGAAATAATCTTTTCTTTTCTTTTTTTTTTGAGTAAAATATCAGATTTCTTATTCAATTTACAATTTCTTTGTCAAAGGCCCTTTCCACACGCGGGGCGGGTAAATGGGGGCGCACGCAGGGACGGAGCTTACCGCTAAACGGGTTGCTCCGTCCCCACGGGGAGCGCGCGTTCGCCGCTCCAAACGGCGGCGAATTTCGGTGGCGTTCGGCGGTGCCCAAAATGGCGGCCGCCAGCTTCCAGTGGCGCTCCGCCAATTAGGGCAGTGCGCCAGCCGGAATCCCGCCCCCAGGCAGCTCTGCAGAGATGCGCTAACACGTCCCTGCAGTTCTAAACAGGGCGGGGCAACGTGCGCAAGTCACATAAAAACCACTTGAGAAGTGGTTTTTATAAGAGTCGCAGCGCCACCCCCACGGCCGTGCAAGGGCGGTTTGAGGTTTAGAACCTCCCATTTGCGAACTGCCCTCGTGTGCCTCGCAGTGTAGAAGACCTCCTGGGGAGGTCGCCCTAGCGCGGGCAATATGCCCATGTGGAAAGGGCCAAAGTCTATCTTCAAATATATGCATAGGAACTAAAATCAAAATTAAGTAATCAGTTTTATTTTTTCATTTTGTTAGAAGTAGTTCTATAATGCCTTGGTTTTATACAAGTCTGAAGTAATTAACAATGCCATATTGATTTTAAAAAAAAACTAATAATGTAGCATTTAAAGAGGTTCAGAACAGTATATGAATGGGAAGGAGGCAAAACCAAAGATAATTTTCAGTAAGCTCCTAAAACATACCAGCACTGCAAATCATTCCACTGGGCTGATGGCAGCATGGAAGAGATCATCACATTTCTACCAAAGAGAAATCTGTGGGCAACAATGGACAAAAACAAGACATTCCTTGAAGACTGTAGGGAAAGCTGCAGGGGAAGAATTCCTTGAAGTAAACTGGTCCTAAATTCTATAGGGTTTTGTATAGTTAATACCTCGAACCTATCTCTGCAGCAGTCTGGCAAACAGCATAGATCCTTTAGCATAGATGCAATATAGGTGTCATAAGGCAAGAGTTCTCAATGTTTGTCTTTCCAGATGTTTTGAGTTTCAGCTTCCATTACCCCAACCATTGGTTGCACAGGCTCGAACTGCTAGGTGTTCAAGTTCAAAACATCTGGAGGTCCAAAGGTTGAGAATCACTGAGATAAGGCATATCCCAGTCTGTAACCTAGCTTTTGCATAAAATATTAGTTGAAAACCAGCCATAAGAGTCATCCCACATAGGTCACCTTTACTTCATTCTCCAGATTACTAATGTATGGATCACAATGGTGAGGCTGTTACTATTCAGAAGTGGGCATGCTTGGCATACCAGATTACCAGAGGAATAGGCAATCTTGGGGTTTTGTGGTCTCCAGTGAAGCAATGAATCTTTGCACAAATATTAATTTCTGTGCAGAAAATGCTGTTTCCTGGAGATACAATGCAGTTTGCTGCATTGGAAAATGCTATTTTCTCTGCAAAACAACCATGTGTGGATTTTGTTTGGAATAAGTCTCAGACTCCAAAGAGTCTTTTTAGTCCAGGTTTCTTCTTAAGATTTCTCAACAGTAAAGAAATATTTCTTTTACCGTTTGTTGAGTATTTTCAAATGTTCTTTCCATTGTGAGTTCATCAACATAGTAATGGAAAATTACTCCAAATTCCCTAATGCATATTCCCACATGGCTTCACATAGCTATTAAGTAGCATTGGAGACAGTTGAAATTCCACCATGAGACTGTCAGGGGACTGGCACAGTGCTATTTTTCAGGAACTTGTCCTGTAGACAGTAAATCAATATAAAATGATCTCCACACTTCCAAATCCACAGAGTTGATCCAGGAAGATACCATGAGCTAATTAATTGATTGATTTGATTTGATTTACACCCCATTTTTCTCACATTAATAGAATTCTATGCTGCCTCAGATAGTATCAGTGGCTTAATAAGAGATTAAGAGGTTGAGTAAGACTTTCTTTCAAACTTTATATCTTGCCTGTATTTGAGTCTCTACCACCCTTTTGAGCATCTTGTCCCAAAAAGGATATTTGCCACCTGAAGGTTCAAGAAGGACTTTTTCTCAGATAGATCACAATCTCTTTAAACCTAATAGGGACTAACCCTCATACTACTGAGTGTTCAGCATGCCCTGGATTTGCCCAGGTAAACCTCCTTCGCTAATCAACTAAGCCATGATGAGCAAGAACATAATGCATTGAATCAAACTACTACAAGCAGTCCATGTCATCTGACCACAGAAACGCTATTCTATAAAAATAGGCAAGATGGTACATTGGGCTCCTTTTTTTTTTTAAGCTATCCCAAAATGGTTCAAAGATTGTTAGGAAAGGGATGTTGAATTTGAGTTGTAGGCAAGCAGATACAAGTTCGAGGATGGGAATTTCATTGTTAGTGACCATTCACTAGAAATGTTTCCTGACTAATCCTTCTTATCTTATCTGAGAGTTAATTAGACAAGAGAATGCACTCAATTGATTTTAGGAATCAATTACAATTGCTTATTGGGAAAGGTCTAGGGTGAGTAATTGGATCATTTCCAGAACAGATATGTTGTACGCCTGATGGTTTGTTATCCATCTAAATGTAACTAGCTTTTTAAAAAGTCTTAATAGAGTATGAAAATTGCATCTGGAATAACCTCTCCAATTTTTTCATATTAGAGCCTGAAAAACACCTGTACTAGTTTACAGAATTTAGATCTGTCAAGCAAGGTGACACACACATTTCTAGAGTGTCTTGATTCAAGATACCAAAAACCTGATAACAGATACTCATTTCTAAAGAATAACAGAAAAACTAATAATGCTTGAATTCTCCTTTTTTTAATTAGCTGTGCTTTTGATAGAAAGCAATCATATTATATTCAGCACAGTGCAGAATCATTTAATGTATGTTTCTATCCTGTGCATAAATACGCATTTAAATTGCGCATTTCAGAAATTTTATTAAAGAACTTTAGAGTTTATTGTAACATTGGGGACTGGCTTAATAAAAGATTGAACATTACAGCTGTGGATCATTCTGGGAAACCTGTATTCCACTGCTTAAAGAGGGAAGGAAACATACTTTTATTTCTGTTTCATTAAGATATTGAAATTATTGGCCTAAATTCTGTTTTAATCGTGACTAGAGTAGAGGCATTGAGTACATGTTACTTACTATTACTTACATGTTGACTTACTATTCAACAATTGATTGAATGGATCTACTGTAGTTGGAACAAACCAACAGAATACCAGCCGAAGTTCATACAGGGTATCAAAATTACCTGGTACTTTGTTCTGCAGAGGTGTTGTTCTACATCTAATATGTGGGTTTGTACTGTAAGAAATATTAATTGATGTATGCAAGATTATATAACTCCAGGTTTTCATCAGGACAGTGACCTGCTGGATCGGCGAAAACATTGCTTTGGCGTCCAGTCTGAAACAGGAGAGGATCTCTATTTTTCTGTGGAATTAGAAAGTGACCTCATACTATGGGAAAAGGCCTTCCATTCAGCAACATTTTTAGAAGTGGAACGAATACAGGTAAAAAGAAAAAAACATCCGTGATGCTTACTTGACAGACAATGCTGGTACTGGTAGTACATTGATGGGAACATTTTCTGAAAGAAAGCGCCCAGCCTAGCAATAATTTGGTGCAGTGTGGTGCTTTGAGCATTGGACTAGGGTTCTGGAGACCAGAGTTTGAATCCCTGCTCAGCCATGGAAACCCACAGCTTCAGAGGAAATCAATGTCAAAGCCTCTCTGGAAAAATATTGCCAAGAAAACCCCATGGTGGGTTTTAGGGTTGCCACAAATTGGAAATAACTTGAAGCCACACAGCAGCAAAGTATGTAACATATTGCTAGGGATATATGAATGATCTTTCCTTCAGGAATCATCATTTTAAAAGACAAAAACAAAAACAAGGGCTCACTGTGCTGATTTTGCATGCCATGCCTTGAAAATACTCATGAAAAAGTTTAGTTCTTTGATGTTGTCTTTGCAGCTGAAGCAAACTGAATTCGGCAAGTAGCTGTGTTGAATTCTGGCCTTTATTTGTTCAATTGTGCTAAATTATTGTGGATGTTGTCACAGAGTGAGACAGCAGAGATTTTTTTTCCTGATTAACTTCTTTGCTTGATCTGTCTCACTAACCTGAGTAAGAAATTCAACCTTATATCAGAGAGAGAGGAATTTCTCTGTCAGAATGAATGATGTCTAGATGAAAGTAATTGTCCAGACTTCAGTTATATCAATTTTCTTCATTGTTCTGTTTATTATTTAGCACACATAAGAAACAATATTAATAAAAGCAGCATAATCGGCTCTCCATATTTGCTAGGGTAGGACACTGGACCCCCACAAAAGTGGAAAAATCATAAATATCAAAATCTGTGTGTGTGTCTGTGGGAAGCAGGCTGAGGCACAGCGGGGAAAATGGGGTCTCAATGTCTAAATCAAGTCAGAGAAAGGAGAGGGAAAGGGGTTGGGACAACACAGTTGGAGAAATTCACAAATTAGCAAATCCATGAAACTCAAACCTGCAAATGTGGACGGCTGACTGTATATTTTAAAAAATAAAGGATGAAAATGAATTGAAAAATTAGATCTTCTAACATCCTTCATTCTCATTCAGTAATTTTGCCCAGCACTGAGGACACCAGTAGGCAAAATGTGGCCCCCAACAACTGTTTATGGTTCCCCCTTCTGCCCCTCAATTCAATTTTAAAAACTCTGTATGACACTGAAAATTGGTGGTATGGTTTGATGCTAAATTTCACTGGCAAACCAATATATTCATTTGTATGTTGTGTGGATCAACTTATGGCAAGCCTAAAGTGAACCTTTCATGGGATTTTCTGGGCTGAGAATGTGTGATGTGTCCAAGGTCACCCAGTGGGTTTCCATGGTCAGGTGGGGACCAAGGTTGTGGTCTAACACTCAAGCCACCACATGACACTGATTCTCGCTATATTCACTTACAGTTGACTAACATAGCATTTTACCTTGTCAATTGTCATTCTAAATACAAACTTCTCAATGGAATTCACATAGTGAATTACCTATTCCACTACCAGTCATGTGGTAACTTTGGTTTTGTGCACATTTCAATGTTTTTCATAGCATATCTCTGGTCAGTTGGAAAAGGAAAACTTTGATTTACCGTTTTATGGCCACTGCTACTCTTTGTTTATCACACTAAGTTAAAATCATAGTTTCCCAAGTTGATTTATTTTTTTTAGAAAGAATCCATAATGAATTAAAATCAATCTATAATGGACTTAATTTATTCTAGAGTGAATTCATTTTAATCATAAAGTAATTGTAATTAATACAAAAGTACTTAGTTTTTTCAACTAACAATCCATTCTTCATGGAGTGGAAGATTTAATTTTTAATATTTTTTATGATGATACAATGAAAATAACCCGTATTTGTATAATTAAATAAACATATATTCACCTATTTTGCACATTTTATCTGACTTCTATCTATCTTTGTCAATTTCATGTCTTAGAAAATTTGATTAAACTTGACCCACTCCTCAGTAGACTCCTTTAGGTGCGTGGCCCTCAAGATATCAGCCAACCGGGAAAATGGTTCCTGCTCTGCTGAAGTTGCCCACTCCTGACACAGACAAATACCACTAAAACCAGACAGGCAGTTTCACCCTCTGGACTGATAAATGTTTGAAAATGTTTTTTTTTTCCTTTTTGAAGGAGAGGTTTATGTCATGACTAAAACTCTGTCTGTGTTTTCAGACAGTAGTTACCAAAATATCATGGCCTTGATCGTTTATCTATGTCTAACCTTGCAAGCAAGCAAATTATGAGAAGAAAAAAAATGGGTGAGGGAGGAGACATGGTCTTCATTTTTAGGATGTTTCATTAGGATATACAACAGATTGGATCTTTCCTTTCTTTCTTTCTTTCTTTCTTTCTTTCTTTCTTTCTTTCTTTCTTTCTCTATCTATCTGTACTGTCCTTCTCCCAGTGCGGGACCCACAGCAGCTCACAAAAAGAACCAGCTAAAACCTAACAGTAAGATGTAAACACAATCACATTAGAACAGTAGCTTATAAACGGTATAAAATCATTAAAAATCATACACTAGTTAAAAATAAAGCAACTCCCCCCCCCAAGAAAAAAGGAGACCAAAAGGAGAGCAGAGAGTGGACCAGCCAAGCCTCCAGTGGAAGGGAATTCCACAAGGTGAGAGCAGCCATTGAGAAGGCTCTCTCCCATGTCCTCATGAGATGTAATGGTGGTGGGACTGAGAGAAAGCTGTTCCCGTGGATCTTAAGGCTCTAACAGGTTCAGATAGGGAGCTATGGTTTTTCAGACAGTCTGGACCTAAGCCATATACTGCTTTATATGTCATGATCAGCACTTTGATTTGTACCCAGAAACAAACCAGTGGCTACAACTGTACATGACTACAACTATAAGATGACTTGGGGAAGTTACTGTGACATGCCTCACCTTTTCTTTCCTTGGATTCTTGTGAAGTTAAATAGCTGTTCTAGTCTCACTGGATGGTAGTATACCTACAGAAGTGGTTTTATTTTATAACCCATAGGTGTTTTTTCCTTCTACTTTTATATTAATATGCTGCTTCTATCTACCATTTATGTTTTATATTTTTTAATGTTTTGGACATGGTGTAAATCACTGAGATACTAAGACTGGTGATGCAATGTACCCCATAACTGGGAGAATGCTGCAGTTTTCCAGCACCCCAATCTGAAGCAATTCAGAAACCCTTCAGTTTGGGTGCTGCCTGGTTTAAGTGGTAGGTTTTGTGATCACGCTTAGTCGTTAACACAGTTTTAACCAGTGATGTTGTCAAGGGCCATGAGCAATGCAAGTTCTTAATACTTAATTTTATTCTATAAGGTAAACTGAATGATCTATATTTTTCACAGTTGGATGTGCAACTATATCATTATTTATATAATAATCAGGTCATAAATTAGAAATGCACGGGAGCATTGCAAGAAAGTCCAGCACTATTTGGAAACAAAACCAAAAATGTTAACGTTTGGCCAGATACATCAGTTTTTTCCACAACATCTTTAATTTTTTTTTCTTAGACACAGGTCTGGTGTGGTTTCAGTAAGCCTCATGTTTTCTATGTCTATTCAATGGGTGGATTCTTTCATGTATGTGTTTTTTAAAACCTATAGATTTTATTGGCCATTTCTACACTAGCCTGTTACAGTGCTATTATACAAGGGATGCCATGTAGAGGAAGGAGAGGGCTTGTTTTCTGCTGCTTCAGAGAAGAGGACAAGGAACAATGGATTCAAGCTGCAGGAAAGGAGATTCCACCTGAAGCTCAGGAAGAACTTCCTGATGGTCAGGGCTGTCTGGCAGTGGAATATGCTGCCTCGGACTGTAGTGGAGTCTCCTTCTTTGGAGGTTTTTAAGCAGAGGCTAGATGGCCATCTGTTGGGAGTACTTTGAGGGTGTTCCTGCATGGCAGGGAGTTGGACTGGATGGCCCGTGTGGTCTCTTCCAACTCTATATTTCTATGATTCTATGATTTTATGATTCCACTTTCAACAAAAGCCCCTCCCTAAACTGCAAACCCCAGGATTCCATAAGATGATGAAAGTGGAATAATAGCACTATAACAGGCTAGTGCGGAAATGGCCATTGTCTTCAGTTAGGTTGTTGTGGCATCTTCAGAGATGCCAGCCACAAAGGCAGGCGAAGTGTAAGGAGAAAATACTAATAGAACACAGCCTCAAAGCCCAGAAAACCCACAACAACCTATGGATTCTGGCCATGAAAGCCTTTGATTTTACATTATCTTCAGTTGTTCAGGTGGGGTGGAGTAGAGTGGGGTATGGTTCCTAGAGATTTCATCCAAGTCAACTTTGCTGGCAACTTAGTAAACCAAGGAAAGTCTGGAGTGACTGAGGGGACATAGTTCCCATGGATATAGAATCATTAAATATGCTGAATGAAAGAGACCATTGCATTGCATTGCAAAAAGACCTTGGAAGTGATTACTTTCCATAATTACCAATCAGTTACTTTGATTACCTTCCCTCTATTTCCACAGTACAGTTCCATCACAGATCAAAAACATGCATTTGCAATAGTAGTAGTAGTAGCAGCAGCAACAACAGCAGCGATGATGATGATGATGATGGTGATGGTGATGGTGATGATGATGATGATGATGATGATGATGATGATGATGATGATGCATTCATTGGGCAAAAGCTGGGGTTGATTTGCTACACAAATCAGCTGGGAATCACAGTTTGTGATGACTTTCACTCATAGTGAGAGCCACTGGAGTCAATGGGATTATTAGGGACTGAGACTCATGAAAATTGATAGGATTGATAGGAGTTATAGCATTGACACTTTGAAAGATACATCATTCTGATTCACAAGATTTTTTTATGAAACTTCAGGAGAAATCCACTTAAACTTTTTACTCTTTTACTAAAATCACCAACATCTTTGTTGCCACTGTTCTTGCATATGAAAATTACCTGAGTAAAATTGATGCAGGTTTCTTGGTGTGGGTATTACTCTTTGCCAGCTAAAGGTCATGTGCCAAATGTCTCCAAGTATTTGCCATGTCAAAATTCTTTTCTAGTGCTAACATCTCTTACAAAGCTACAATGCAATGTATATTGGTGGATTTCAGAAATGTAATGCTTCAGGCTTTCTTCTTGAACCAGAACAACTGAATTATTCACAGACCCAATTTTAGGATTCCATGCTTTTGGAATACAGTGGAAGTGAAATATTAAATATTGAGTTACCTGTTATATGGTGAAACCATCCTTTTGGGAGAAATATATTCCAGCTTTCAGTGTGCAAAATCAATAATAAAAAGCAAATGATTTGATCTTCTTATGGAAGGTGGTAAGTTTTTAATGTTTATACTAAGAACTTTGACACTAAGTACTCTCTTGGCAGTATTCTTCATTTTATTCTCTTCAGGTTCACAGCTAAAGGGATTAATTAAGGTAAGCAAAGAAACTGGAGGTGAAATAAAACTTCTGGTTAAGAGCAAGAGAGCAAGAGGCTAGAAACTGACCTTTTCCCTTTTTAACCTATGGGATAAATTAATCTCTCTTTACCAATTGGAGACAACAGCTCAAAGCCCATTATAATCGTTAACTTTTCACTGTTTCTTGCTAGGACTTGTGCCTGGCAGTGATAGCTTTGTAGCTGAAGAAAACAGGAGAATGACCCTTAGCTGGAATGATTGATGGAGTAAATCCAGCATTTGTAGAGGTATTGAACTGCTAAATTAGAACATTGAGGTGGATGGCCAATAAGTTTAGAACAAACCTTTCTCACAGTCTCAGGGTTCATCACCATAATCAGCTGCCACATGTGTTAAAGGAACTGACGTTGCTGCTCCAACAAATTGTGCCAGAGCACTTACTTCAACCAGGAATTTTGGAGAGAGATTCAAATAGATTTATGAAGATATACACCATAATGTTGGGCTTCCTTAAACCAGGCTAAAAAGGCCCTATAAAATTGAAAACATCTATGAAACTTGCATTCCTGACAAATACTCATTGCATCTTAATTGCTTTACAGCATTAAGATATGGAAATAGAAGCAACTATTCCTGTGCATGAGTTAATTACATTAAGAATTAATTCTTTAAAAAGACATTATAAAACATACATGAAGATGGTTGTAAATTAGTCAGACCCCAATTATGTCTGACTGCAATATTCCACTGATGATTATTTACCTTAGTAACATTATTTTGACCTTGAGGTTCAAGTAATTACTGTTTACTGGAAGGTATGTATATTAGCATATTACAGATCATTTTTATTAAAGTTTTTTATTTATTGTATTTGTTTTGAATTGTCATTTCCCCTGAAATCTTAAGAAAAAAGGGAGAAGTTGCATTCTTTTGACCTGTTGATCTGCACAGTTAAGCCTAATTCATTAATACTGATTTCCTGCTTCATTCCTTAATACTATATCACATGCTGTTCCAGAAGGTGCCTTTTTCCTTAACTTTTAGAAGCTCCAAGGATGCATAGCTTGTCCAGATCTAAGAACTATAGAGCCAAGATCTACAGAACCAAGACAGATTCACCTGTTACATAACACTCCAATGTCTGAACTATATCCAGTTATTTGCTGTTTAGTAAGATTTTTAAAAAAAATCTTTTGGAGGCATAAAAGACAACTTTCAATTCATCCATCCTTTGTGTTTGCATTTGTAGAGATTTTGTAAAAGATGGAAAAGCTCTCTCTCTGTCTGCCTCCCACGTTGGGTCAGTATCAGTATGTACTTTGCTTTTTCTCTTTACTTCCAGACAAAATTGAACATGTTTAATTCAATAAGGGATGAGCTGCAAGCCCTACTATAGAAATGACCTTACGGTACCAGAGTTGTGTTGTCGCACTTAATTCAGATTGTTTTCCATCAGGTATCACTACTAATTGCAGAGGATGAGCATGACAGCAACCTTTAGTGAACTAGATACATCTCCTCTTCTCATTAGTGAAGGAGGAATAGGACTCATTGCTGCCTGAAATTCTCAGTCCTCCCCCCTCCCCATCAACACAGAATACCTTATCTGTTGCTGGTCAGTTTCTGTACAGGTGTGTGAGAATAGCATCCTTTCAGAAAAAGGAGCAATCCTTCTCAAACTTAAAATTATTGTTGTGGGCCATGTTCTAAAATAGTACAAGAACTTAAAGTGTTTTTAAAATGGAATATCATGCTATTTCCATTTTCCAGATAGTTAATTCTTATTTAAATGCATTTCAGTATAAAATAATGTCATGTGACTTGGCTGGCATCTACCCTTTAAAGAAAGAATTTTGCTACTCTCTGTGTAGTGAAGTAGTCATGCCATCTAGAAGAGGGAAAAAAAAAAAGGAAAGCTGCAATCAATCCAGCCGTGAAAAGCAGTATGTAAGCTGGACCAGAAAGAGAGAGAAACAATATTATCATAGCAATCAGAGAAGAAATTATTATTTAGTTAGATTTATTTGTTTGGCCTAATAGCTTACAATGTTTTTAATGAATGCTGAGGTCATAAACATACATTCTTAAATGAGCACAGATGGGTTTGATGGCTTCTGAGTAATCAATATTGGCCACTTTTCTTTTCTTTGTCAAATTATTTATACTCCAGCCTGTATTAAGAAATCTTGGGGTAAAGCAGAGACAACATAATACTTTAAAACTCTATAAAATTAAAACAAAACAAAAGATTAAAAGCAAGTATAAAGAATTTAGAATACCTTAAATACCTGATTCTGTACACAGAATCAGAACACAACTTAATCAGGCCCTGGGCTTGCAAAAACTTTAATACAGAGCCAAATTTTAACTTGATGCTGAAATTGCTGTTGCTGCCATTTGGTTTCCAGTGAGAAGGCATTCCAAAACTTAGGTGCAATTGCAGAAATAACTCTCTAGCATGTCTCCTCATATTACAGTCCTCCCCTTGATGAGACACAATGGAAAGCTCATCTGGTAGATCTCAATGCTGACATAGGTGTGTCAGGGAGGGGTGCTGCTTCCCAAATAGTCAGGGCTTTGAATGTCATCACCAGCACATTGAACTTGAATTGGAAATGTATTGGTGGTAGATGCAATTATTTTATAATCGGCCTTGTGTGGTCCTTATAAAGCTCACTGGGCTACTGCAGATGGAGAAAGGGGCCATTTTCCACCACTGTTCCTCCTGGCAGGCTGCATCAGCATGCCAATGCAACCAGTAGTGATGTCCATTTCTGTTTTCATTTTTGGAGGATATTGGGCTGGGGGAATTAAGTTTTGAACTGTGGATAAAGAGGCTGCATAGGGAAGAACTGTGCAGTAATTTGCATTTGTGTCTTCATTTTACACTTTTCATAGGTATCTGTGTGGCCATGCTTTAAACAGAACACAGGACTAGACAGATCTTTTATTCCGCTCCATTACAGCTGTCTTTATATTCTTTGACTGTTATCTTCTTACCCTTATTTCAAAACACTACTGTTCCACAAGTCTGTGTGGGAAAGATGTCTCACACTTCTGTTGACCATTTGTTTTGATAGGAAGGATAATTAGGAAAGTGGTACACACTGTAACTTATGCATCTCTGTATAAGTGATCATGGAAAAGGTGGAAGATGCCTTGTCAAGAAAGCAATACTGATTTCTCACCTCAGTGCCTAAATTAACTCTGCTTGGGAGATTGTGTTCTGGAGAGATTCTCTTCAATCTAGGGTGTACCAAGTAGGTTGAGAAAAGCAGTATAGGTGTGGGGGCAGGGTTGAGTCATTAACCACTACAAAATAAGTTTCACTGAAGGAATATTTCATCAAGCAGAATTACCATTTGAGTAGGCAATACCCTCATTTGCCACCCCACCTCATTTTTCAATCCCCATGTTCGGTTCCACATCTAATCAATCTACGTATGGAGATGCGTCTGTGGAAACTTGTAGAAATGGAGCCTTCTAGAAAGCTTTTGTAGACTCATAACATTGGCTGTACCCTCGCTCCATGACTCATATTAACAGTCCCTGAGATGAGATGCTGGAAGCACCACTTTAGAGTCAGCACCTTCCTGCTATGTTTCTTTCCCATTCTGCTTGAGATCATGTTAGCAATGAATTGCAGTATTTGGGGCAGTGACTCAAGAGCAAATTGGGAAGAAATACTGTATCAGTTTTATTGCCTAGTGAAGGGAGATCTATATTTTAAAGGATAGGAACAGCTTTGCAGTGGACACGTTCATTAGGAATTAAATTATATTTGTTCAACAGTGCAAGATATTGCTCTGTTACATTTCGACTAGTGTCTTTGGTGATCTTACAAAGACTTCAAGGGCTTAGTCCCAAATCTAAAAGGATAACATTTCTCATAAGCATTTCTCTTGTGAATAGGCTGGCCTTTTCAAGCACTTCTGTGTTTCACATTTTGAAACATTTTGGCAATGATATTTTGAGCAGGAAATACACAGTATATACAGTGAACAGTACTAGTTTGCCGTTGTGAGCCAGAGGAGTACTTTCAAACAGGTAGATGGGTTGAATAATGAAATTTGTCACTAATTGAATCTCAGTGTTCTACTGTTTTGTTTTATCAGCACAAATCAAAATGTCAGACTTTCAGTGAAGGGGAGAAACTAAAAATAGAGAATATTTTCAGTGTCAAACATTTCTTGGAAACGTGTGACTAGAAGGTCTGCGTTAACTCCTTGTTGGCAGTGTGTGTGTGTGTGTGTGTGTGTGTGTGTGTGTATTTCTGTGCATTCAAGTCATCTGTTGACTTATGGGTTGTTCCCATGACTTTCATAGGGTTTCCTTAGGCAATGAATACTCAGAGGTAGAAGATGGATAATTGGCCAGTATCAACAATTTTTCTAATACTTGTTCTTTTTTATTTTCCCCAGATAGTGTATGGAAGTACATTTCTACTTCCATACATTATTTGGGAAAAATGAAAAAGAATCTTATAGTTGTAACCCAAATTGTGAAAATAGTTGTAGTAATAATGGCCACTAATGAAGAGTCAGATCTATATTCAAAAAAAGCATAAATACAACTTAGGGCAATAGTACCAAGATACCACAGAAGCCTAAGAATTTTTTTTACTTCATTTCTCCATCTATAATGAGCAATTACATTGAAAACAAATACATAGACTTCACCACCCACTTCCAAGAAATGAAATAAAGTAGTAGTGGTATCTAGAAAATGCATACAAGGAGACTTAAAAAAATACTTATAAATGATTGATGAGTTCCAGGCCTTTGGAAACAATGCTGTGAATCTGCTTATTCAAAGAGAGTGGAGGCAAAGGCTTGCAACCAAGCAACTTGTTACCCTGATTTCTAGGGTCCCAGGAGGGACACCTCAATGTGCTCACAATGGGGAATGGGAATTAGCAGAACACAAGCTAAGCAATACAAGAGGCAGGGCAACCTAGCGAGATCTTGAACCCAAGGTCTACGGGGTCAGGCCGAGTCAATGAGCAAACCGAAGTAAATTCAAATATTTTCCTTTATTGTTGATAAACACAGTCAAAATGTATGTATACAACACATTCACACAGACCTATTGGAAGAAAGGTAGGAGTTGGATAGAGGGTTTTAAGAGGAGGTTTTGCATGGGAAATACTACATCTGTCCTGAAGCCCGGAAAGTCTGAAGAAAAGTCCGTAGAAGTGGAGATTCTCAGCACATGGAGCTGAGGGGAAGGCTTGTCGAACGGAGCAACAGCAAGGCGGGATGGAAGTCAGAGCGATCTGAGGAAGCACTCAAAATCAGGGGATCTTATAGGGGAAAATGTGCCTGTAGGCTAGTCTGTTCCCGGGGAATACAGTGGGTTTCAGGCTGGAGACAAAGCCTCCGAAAGGTCAGTATTTTGCATGATTGAGTTATGACAGCATTGTCAATAGAGTGGCTGGTATGCAAACACGGAGTGCTTTTGAGTATTGAGTATTGAGTTGAGTATTCAGCTTGTCAAGCTGCCTGCTTGGGACAGGGGATCTTTGTAAACAGCGTGCATACATAATGTGATCTTAAGAAGGTACTTGCCTTGAGGTCTCCTGAAGCTGCAGTCCAGCAAATACTGGCCTGCCTGGATTGGTTTTGAATGGTTCAGCTATTTTCGGCTGTGCCCGCGTGCGTGCTTGTCCGGAGGCCTCACAAGCACATGGAGAGGAATAGGTAGTGAAGGCCAAATTATTGATATCAAATGATATCTAATATACCATAGGCCTGGGCTAGAAACTACAGTAGCAAGCTGCTTTTCTACCGTATTTCTCCTTGTAGCCCCCCCCCAAAAAAACATTTCCCTGAAATAGCTTTCACTGTTGAACATAATTTAATTCCTAATGAATGTGTCCACTGCAAATCCCCTGCTCTGGGGATTGTGGGTTTGAGAAGAACAGCCATAATCCCATTTTAGGACAGTTCTTGTGAAATACAATGGATTAGCATTTGTTGAAGGATATTGAGATATTAAAATATTTTTTAAATAGAATAAGAAGATAAGATTTAATGCAAATGAGGAATAAGGCTGAGAATCATCAGTATGATGGTAACACCTGACTTCCAAACTGGATGTCCTCCCTCAGCCATTTCATGTAGAAGTTAAAAAGCATATGGGACAGTCATTAGCCCTGTGGGACTGCACAGGCTTACAGCCAGGAAGATGAAGAACAGTTCCCTGGTACCATCCTCTTGTAAAGTTCAGCCAAGAAGGATTGCAAAATAGTCCTCCCAATTCCTATATCAGCTAAGCTGCTGAAAATAATACCATGACTGATAGTGTTGAATGCTGCTGAGGCATTCAACACAACTAACAGGGACACAGTGCCTGGTGTAGACTAGTCACCTAAGCAGTTTCTGTCCTGTCACCAAGTCTCACCCTAAGACTTTATTGAAAAAAGTAAGATTAGAAAGTGGACAATAATTATCTAGGGTGGTAAGATCCTGAGAATGTCTCTTCAACAATTGTTTCTTTAGAGGAGTTGGAACACAACCCTTTCAAAGAAGTATTTATACTTTCTGATCAGCCCTTCTTTCGCACAAATAATCAGCCAGGATGGATATGGGTCTAAGAGATAAAGTAAGGCTATTTCTCAAAGCAAGTTGTCCACATCATCATGTTGAACACATTGAAACTCATCCATCAAAGGATCCGCCTTCAAATTGGAGCCCAAATAAGAATGGATCTGAATGATTTTCTCCACAAAGTATTTTGCAAATGCATTACTACAGAATTGTGAGGGTTCCTGTCAGGATGCTCTCCTTATTAAGTAATGGGATATGTAGTCCAGTATAATGTAACAGTCTACTTGTAGTTCAAGAAGCCTAGGTACCAGAGACCAGAAACAATTGCCAGGGATGTGCTGATAAGTACTGCTTGGCTCTCACGGCTTCAAGGTCTCTAGGAAATGGGGGGGGCACTGGGGAATCTTAAGCTTTTGCATCTCCTTTTGACTGGTAGTCTCCTCACTGAAGTCATGTACTATGTACCTCTCTCCAAATAAATAGCGTTTATGCACTGTACTATTTGCGTGTGTGGATTCAGTTCCTGAGTATTCTGAGGTCTAGAATATAATAGGTCCTGAAAGCATGTAACTGCTGTGCGGGATGGGATTGTGAAGATCTCATTCAAGCAACAGAGAAATGTTTCTTTGCAGCTCTCACCACTACACTTACTGTGGTCCATCTCCTATTACCACAACATCGGGAGATGTTCTG
Organism: Iguana delicatissima; assembly: GCA_948472985.1. Lineage (NCBI taxonomy): Eukaryota > Metazoa > Chordata > Lepidosauria > Squamata > Iguanidae > Iguana > Iguana delicatissima. The sequence goes on from CAOKZL010002158.1 coordinate 45,219, forward strand.
GCAGAGCATTAACTGCTCACAAAGCAATGCTCCCAGTACTGCATCTGTTATCCAGTATGGAGCTCAGATTCAGTAGTCTGATCTCATCAGCCTCCCAAGTAATTCTGTGATCAGTTGTCTTCCTTTTTAATGTGTTATGAATATTTTAGTAACATATATATCAAAGAGAATGTTAATGGAAATCACAGCATTCATAAAACATTATTTAAACAAGATGGGATATATACCAGTATGTACTAAATATACGTTATCTGCCAAATTATTTAAGATAAAGATATAATATAAACAGTGACTGAACATTAAGAATTCTCTTATTTAAAAAATGATACATGTGAGACTTTGTACTCAGTCATATATGTCAGAATTAGACTTAGAGTATACCCACAGATATCAATTGGAGTTACCTAAGGCCCTTTTAACATGGCATTTGCCATGTGAAAGGGCCTTTGGAGCATCGCACAATTGCGAGGAGCCATCCACATGATGTCCTTGCAATTGTGCGATGCTGCTGGGCCCAGTAGGTGCCAATTGCGCACTATTTAAATTTCAGCTTCTAGCCGAAAATGGTGCATGATTGTGCATTGCTCCAGGGCTCTGCACACACTTACTATGCATGCGAAGCCTCCAGAGCTACGGCACTTGCACTTCCTGGCCCAGGCTGTTCTGTGGAAGGAAGAGGAGGAGCTCTCACGCTACCTGCTTGCTAGCAGGCAGCGGCTGTGGAACTGAAGCAGCGGGGACACAAGAGCCTCTCACAAGAGGCTGCTCCCATGATCCCTGCACCCCAGCGCCGAGAAAAGGTAAGGTGCGAAAAGAGCCTAAGTCATGACTAACCACAGTCACATTGATTTCAGTGAGCTACTTTATAGGTGATTAAGTCTGGACTGAATCCATAGAAGCTATCCCAAATGCAGTGGAAGTCATTTTCATTGTGATTTCCAGTTTTCAGCAGCAATAACACTCATTCTAATCAATTTTTTTTTGTTAATTTACAATAATTGAGATGAAATTGAAAGCTTTGATTTACTAATGTCTTCTGAGACCTTGAGAGTGATAAAGTTCAGAGCAGTGCCTTGATAAGGAGGAGTGATGGCATATTTTTGGCTTTTATAATACAAAAGGTATCATCCTCAATCTCAGTCCTTCAAGTACATGGTATAATTTGGTATAAATTCCCTCAAACAATGTCATTAACTTTCACTCTATAAATTTAACAGTTTTAAAAGAAAATATCACAGTTATCTACAGAAATATTTCAGGAGTCCATATATAAATGCATTAGCCATGAGAGGGTACACTTATCAGACATTCATTTTATTGCATTTTTTGTTGAACAGTTGTTGATTTTATTTACTAGCAAGTCAACGTTCACTTATGGTGATCCTATGAATGAGAGACTTCTAAGATCCTCAGTGATCAACTACCCTATGCTCAGAGCTTTCAAACTCAGGACTGTGGATTCCTTGATTGAGTCAGTCCACTTGTAGTATGGTCTTCCTTTTTTCCTGTTGCTTTCCATTTGCTGATAATATATTTGACACCAATTACTATTAAAATTTACCCCTTGCCTGAATTTTGTAAAAAGCATACAGTTAAGCAAAGTGCAACTTAACATTTTTAACTTTTTTTTTGCTTTTAGTGCAAGACATATGCCTGTGTTTTGGAGAGTCATCTTATGGGGCTTACCATAGATTTTGGCATGGGCTTTGTATGCTTTGATGCTGCAACAAAGGTAAGCCCATGAAAAGTCATCTATGTAACATTACTGCTCTATTTCCAAGATGATGTTTCAGAATTGAGAGTTAAGTTATTTTATGAAGTCTCAAGTTATCATATATTTTCTTCCCTTAAACCTCAAAATGGTCCTGCAGGACTTATTCTTGAAATGGAGGAACCTAGCAGATGGCCTTCTACGGCCCGCTCTCCTTATCCTTGCTGCATGTTTCTCCTTGTTTTCTCTTCTTCTTCTTTTTCTACTTGAGCATGTCATGAAGTTTTAACCCAAAATACCGTAAACTACAAATTGTATAGTGAGAGGGCAAGGTAATTTCATGCATACCACAAGGGCTACTAGTGGTGTCTCTGAGACCTTACAGACCCTTCCAAGACTCCAACTCCAGAAAAAATGTTTTATCCTCAAAACAGTCAATCATATTCCAGAAGCCTCTCAAGGATGTGATTTGTTTCAAAATATACTTCACTGTATGCTGTTTTTGATAGAAAAAGACCTTTGTTCTAGAATTGCCAGATTTTCACTTCTTATGCTGAAAGAGGCATTTTTAGGGTGGGGAAAAAAAGAAAGGAAGGCTTTTCTTTTAATTTTTTGGAATAAAAAATGTTTCTCTAAGGAGAAGGTCAGGGTGCATGCCAGGAGATGGCAAAAATGGCCTCTATACCCTCAAAAATTGTTCGTCTTTGAACTAAACTTCTGATGATGCTAAAGGTCATAATTCCATGGCTCATAATATTACTTTTGGCAATTCAGGACACACTCATAAAGTCAGTAATTCTGAGCTGTTTTCTAGGTTACATTTTTAATTTCAGACACTGGAGAACTTTCCCCCAAACTCCTCTCTGATAATGATTTTTTTGCCTATCTCTAGCTACAGAAAAAGAAAGGAGGGAGGTCTCCTTCTTTCCTCATTGTTACCTCAAATTAAAGACGGGGCACTCCTGGTGATGGCATTAAGTAAACTTCTTTTTTCAGGCTTTTTTCACGCTCTGTTGTGCACATAAATAGACAAAATGTCCCTGGCTATGGTTTAATATGTGAGATGGGATGGTGAAACTTGTAAAGCAAAAAGGGAAACTGTTCTAAGCACTGTATAGCTATTGTAGCTATTGTAGCTCCAGGGAATGAATCCAGCCCACTGGCAGAGTTTGGAGTGTGTGGAAGGGGGGCGGGACTACAGTGCGGGGGCATGGCCGTGGTGTGTGTGGGGCATGGCTGTGAGACATGGGGGTGTGGCCATGGTGTGTTGGGCATGGCCTCAGTGCACAGGGGTGTGGCTAGGAGCAGGGATGCCCCCAAAATTGCCACTGGGGTGCACTGCCCCCATCACCCCCCATCTCTATGCGACTGATCCAGCCCTCTCCCAAGCATGGAACACTGTGAATTGTAGAAGTCCAGGTTTCTGATCTATCTTGGTCCCTCTGCATTCTAGATGTGAAACTTGACAAGCTCAATTCATTTGCAAAAGAAACTCCAGACTGTATAATGGGAAAACAGCTTCCCACACACACTTTGAGATAGAAACAAGCAATAGAAACAAGCAGCCCTTCCCATCCCCTGCTTCCATACATTCTGAGTTGCCCAATCTTCCCACTGCAAAGAAGCAGAAAGAGGAAACAAATCAAACATACTGGGTTGGATACTGTGGAGGTGTCGGGGGGTAGTTTCAAAAACTGGGAGGAAGGGCTCTCATTATAACAAGCAGCAAATAGAGTAACATAAATATTCCAGTTATTCCTCGTGGGAGAGAAGGAGGAGGAAAAACTAACAACAACTGTAAGATAGAAGGGATTCTCACTCACCCCATCTACCAACACAGCCATCTGTCCAATGCAACGTTGTGCTCAGAAACAGGTCCCAACGCAGTAGCTTATGACAGTAAGAAGAGAGATAGCTTGATCACCACGTCCAGTGAAGGCAGCAGGACTGTGGCTTGTAAGGTTTGAGGAACTTTCCCATAAACTGAAATGGTATGTTTGATTGGCTGACACTGAAAAGTTAGGGAGAAGCCTGGGGGGGGGGAAGAGCTGCCCAGAAGGTGTTGGAAAGAAAATCAATAATAAAATGAAGTGGGGAGGATGTGACTTAATCCATAAACCTTGCCTTCATTTCCTCAGCTGTCTCTCGCAGTCTTGCTGAGTCTTTAACCATGGCAGTGATGGTCTTGCTTAGAGAACTGCTCACTCTTTGCACACAGCATCACGCTGTGAAACTAACTGCCACTTTCAAAGGTGTGCATGTGCTCTCAACCCTCCAGCTCAGCTTTCCTGTTTTGAGCAAGCTTGTAAAACTACAAGCTGAGTTCTACTGCTGGCTTCAGGTTGGGAAGCAGAGGGGAAGAGCAAAGCTCCAGCTGAATCTGTTTCTGATAGACCCTTCAACACATTACCAATTAAAACGTTTGGAAGAGAGTATTGAGGGGTGGTTAAAGAGGACACCCAACCAGTTTCTAGACCTCTCCAGCAGCTTGGGATGAGATTAATTCTTGGAGACTTTGAGAGGGGCTCAGAGGCCTGACAACTTTACCTAGAATGGTTCTATAGCACCAAACCAGTTTCTAGATTTTGGGGAAGTGTTGCCCATTTAGAACAGCAGTCACTACAGTCAAGAGATCTGAATGCCTTTCAGAGTCCAATTTCAATTTGTAATTGGTTCAGCTTAAATGAAGGCTCTATGGAGGTTGAGGTGCAGAGTATGGCTGCAAATCATAGAATCATCCAGTCCAACTCTCTCTCATGCAGGAATACACAATCAAAGCACACTTGACAGATGCCTATTCAACCTCTGTTTTCTCTCTACACATGCTAGCTATTTATTTGAATTCCTCTGTTGAAATGAAGTCCTTGGCATTCAAAACATTATTATTTTAACACAAAGGGATACACTGAAAGTTTTAGATTGCAAAATGATTATTTGGAATTGTGTTGGGTAGTAGCGCTCATCCATCATACTAGAAGCAAAGCAAAGCTCCTCACCACTATCCCACCCTTGACATCTCAAATGACAATGACAGCCTATTAGGCATTCAGAAGAAGAAATATGAACCTGCTTCTGCCCCCAACTTCTTCACATAAGTGATATAAATGGAAATTCGCTCCTAACCACAGACTGTTTTAAGTAGGTCAGTGGCAAAGCTTGGAAAACTTACTTTCTGGAGCACAACAAAATCTATCCAGCACAGGTAGTTGCCATGCTAAATGAGAGATTCTGAAAGTTGTAGCCACAACATTTTTTCCAGACTCATTGGGTAGATTTGCATGTGTATGTGCACATGCACACGCAATCCAGTTGTTGCTGAAAACAATCACAATTGATATTATTCCAACGACATGACAGTAATTTTGCAGTGCCAGGAGCAAAAACAAAACAAAATACAGCCTCAGTTTACTTCATTGTCTTTCCTTTCTCTACAATCTCTTGTCTCAATTTATTCTGATATAAGTCTCCACCAGACATGAAAACTTGAAAAAAAAACTATTTACATAGTTAGGGCTTCCTATTTACATATTTGCAAAGAGGAATCCTAACACAAGTGCCCTAACCAAAAATATTCAACAAGTAATACTATCAGAGTAGGAGAATTATCCACTGCCTAGCAGAAAAAGAAGTCATTAAATTTAGCCTCAGACCTTGGGATATTTTATCTAGCCTTATAAAATCCTACTTTGTTCACTCACCTGAAGCAAGTAATTTGCTTTGACAGACTCGTGATATACCATCATCTCTTATATTATCATGATTACCTCAAGCCTGATATATTCTTCACTGAAATCAGTGGGTACCTTTCCATTGATTTCTTTTCCAACGGAAACATGCTGCAGGCCTTTTTGGAGAACACTGCAGATAATTGTCTCAAATATTTACCCAACCTGAAAAATACATTTGTTTGGACACAACCACACACTACTGTTTGTACTGTGGGTGGTATAAGATAAAATTTTGAGGGAGTGCAGTTTTCATATCAGTATGACTGATAGAGGAAAGTCTTTGATGAATAGCTGAATAAAGCTTACAAAAATGGAAAGACCATGGGTCATTTATACATTTTTTAAATTCAATTTTATTCCACTATATAGCCATAGCCCCTTGGTCATCCATGTCCTGTATAAAAATCATAGCTCAAAGTTGTCCAAACCCCACAAAGAGTTCTTCTTAAGATTCTGCAGGGTACCTCTCAGGGAAATACCAAAGCATTAGGAGCAGAGGAGTTATGTGATCCTTCAGCTTTTCTGAAGAAGTAAGATTCCTGACTAGCTGAAGTAACCCTTTTGTACACTTTTGGCAAGCCCTTTTACTTCACTCTGTGTGACTAACAGTAAGGATGTGAGCAAGATCAGGGTGCAGTTCTAATGAGTCCCATAGGGTGCTGTGAGCTCAATAGAGAAAAGGCAGGATATAAATGTAGTTAGTAAATTGAATAAATAAATAATAAGTTTATGGACAGTGTTTAAAAAGAATCTGTCTCATATTTAACTTGGTCTTTTCAAGGTGTTTCCATGACCTTTGGCAGACAAATTCAGGGTTCAAACAATATCTTTGCCTCCAAGCTTTGGGGGGTCTTCTGAGTTACTCCCGTCAGTCAGATCAGGAAATGATCACTTCCTTGAGGTCTTTAAATGTACGATTTGCACTCTTGCTCTCATTTCCAGGACTTGGGAAAATTTTGAGAGGACGCTTAAGAGGACACTGCAAATGGGGTGCGTTTTGACAGCAGCAGAATTCAACTAGAAAGATTGATTTTGGTCAGCTGTCAATATTTTTACTCCATGAATCTTCACACCTGCTCTGCAAAGTAACTCAAGTGAAGTCTTGTGGGTTGAGCTTGAATGCTAGTGGGACAAATATTTGGGATGTTTGCAACTGCAGTTCAGTATTATCTGTTTGACAAAGTACATGGCACTGTATGGCTTGCATGCATCAGAATAACATACCTTAAAAGATAACTGTTTCTGACAGATGTCAGGGAAATGTAGAGATTATTAGTGACACACTCACTTTTTGAGGAACATCTTGGAACAGAACTTTGGGTGAGCTATGGACTATCTACCAACTGTTTCAGTTCAGACTTATATCAGAAAATGCTAGAAAGTAGCTAGTAAACCCATTCTTAAGTAGGTACTTCTTTTAACATAAAGCAAGGACAACACAGTACTAGCTATTTCTGTAGTTTGACCATTTCATCAACAGTAGGACATAGTACAAATGACAAAATTCTGAATCCAGAAGCATCCCTAGCTGAATGCCTTATATTTCATGGGAAGTGTAGCTCCCTCCAGACCAGGTGTCATATATATCCCCAGAAAAATAGAAACCTTATCTAACAATATGACTCATTTGTTTGAATGAAGTTTTAAGACCAAAAACTATGGGACGCTTTAGCCCCTCAGGATGGACATTACACTTAAAGGCAGATATTATATTGCATGAAAGGCAGGATAAACATAGTGTGGCTCAGGTTTGGTGCAGACATCCCATGATAGTTTGTTTTACTTTGAAGCAAAGTTAAAATGAATAAAACTGCAGAGAACAACCATATGCACAGCAATATGAAGAGGTCAATAAAGAAATTTCTGACTAGAATTCTTTGTTTACCAAGAATGTTTCATACAACAGCTTAATGTAACCCAGCCTCAACAGAAGTTACCTGTCTAAGGAAAGAAAGGATCATATAAGGTGTATATCATGTATAATGGTATGTCTCTTTCTTGGAACAAAAATATAGAAAACTGTACTTTCTTGAAATTAGAACAGAAGTTTGTAGGGATTCTACATGGGAAGTAAATGGATACCATAAATATCTTACAGTTAGGATTTTGTACTTGCTTGTATGTATGTTCATGGCCTCCAGTTGTGTCCTATACTTGACTTTGCAGCTGTGTATTTAATACTGCCAATATATTTTGCATTTGCCTTAACAAAATTTGAGTGACAACCCATTCCATTTTCAAATTTCAAGCCACTGCCAATTCTTCCACTCTCTAATTCACTAAAGCATTTTAGTGATTCTAGTGAATAGTGTCAAAAGAAAATTAAGAAAGGTTCTTTTTCTACCATATGCAAATTTTTGGTTTCTGAGGCCTTTTTTTTTCTGTTGCCATATTGTGATTCATTTTTTTCTTTTTTTCCTGAGAAGAGAGAAACCATCTTCTTTCACTCCTCATTAGAACACAGCAATATGTTATTCTACACCTCTGTGATATAGTATTTGTCATGGCTGTTTCAACAGTTCTCATCAATGCTAGAAATGTTTGTGAAAGCATCCATTTACTTTTGTTTAGTCCCCCCACCTCTGGTTCTTCCCCCAAAAGGAAAACTGGATAGAGAAACATAGAAATATTAAGTGCTGGATTAATGTGACTGAGGGGTGATAGTTCAGATTCAGTCACATCTTGCTTACGATTACTAATTGTTTGAGGACAAGTGATAAAGCACTGTCATTTAGGGAATTCCTAAGGGCTTTAATCTGCCTACTGCTGGTAACATTGCTATATTAGATGCTTTCAGCAGAGCTTGGAAATGTTGATTTTGGATTATAGTTCCCAGACTCCCCAAGCCAATATGGCTAACGGTGCTGTTGGGCTGGGTGATTCTGGAAAGTGCAATCTAAAAATTGACATTTCCAATCTATGGAAATGTTACTGTGATCCAGCAAGGATATTCTTATTTTCTAAATTTTGTCAGCTTCGTTAGCCAAACTGCTTCATCCATTTCCATATTTTTGAAAATGGGTCATTAATTTACCTTAAAGCTAAACTGTCAGTTTCAAATTAAAATGAAATAATTTGTGCCAAACAAACCATATCAAGCAAAATGCCTAAGAAATAATAGTTATTCCTCACCACACCTGACACGCTTTATTTTCTTTTTCTTTTAGACTGGAATAAAGTAGCATAAAAGTGATGGCTGATGTGTTGTATGTCTCCAGATATAGACATCAAACCCTGCTTTGCTAATGGGATTTTTTTTTTTGATAAGGGGATTATTAAAGATTTATTTATAACATGGAAACTTGTTTTGTAAAAGTATATTTGCATGGTCTGCTAACAAGAATTAGAACATGATGTTTTGGGAGGTTGTCATGATGATCAGATAGCTCTTCCCCTAAAAACAAAACTAGAGAAAGGAATTGAAACAATGGGAGCATAACAAGGATTACAGTAATTTCCTCCAGCTCTTTAGATCTCCCCATCCCACCTCCTCCACTTGTAGGGCCACAAGAAGATTAGAGGGGTCCACTTCTATTTTTGACCATCTTTTATGGTTGTATCAAAGCCCAGGCAAACTTTGGTTATTCTTAATTATGGTTTATTAAAGCAATCCAGCTTAGAATTATGGCATAATTCTAATGTCAAGGTTGTTGCTGGGCAGGCAGAGTTTTCCTATGAGTGGACGGGAGAGAGAAGAGGTGGTGTGGCCAGACAGCCAGGTGCAAGGCCAGCAGGATTGTTATGGTTATGTCTTATGTATTAGAGAAAGCCACATGCCAGAGCATTGATTGGGTACCCCACTTGTTTCAGGGTGACAAGGTAGCATAAAAAGTCTGGTGTTTGCCTTGACAAGCTGCCCGCTAGCTGGCCTAGCTGGACGTGCCATGCCATTGGCAGTATACTGATTGTAAGGGGACATGTTGCCCAATTTTTCTCCATTATCTTCTGTTTTTCCTCTTTGTCTAGTTGCTGGAAAGCAAGCATGTTTTTGCTAAGCCTTATCTTAGAGTGCGGCAATAAATCAGTACTCTAGGGCCTTTTCCACACGGGGTAAATAAAATGGGGCAGCGTGAGCTCTGAAGGACATCGCCTACACTTTCGAGTGTGCTAGCTCGTACATAATTGGCAAGCTCCACACCTTAATCCGCCCGGTTAAGTCGCCAACAGTCAGCGTGCGGGCTTTTCAAAAAAACGGGGAAAAGGTGGGTTTTTTCCCCTCATACTGTGCTGATTCGTGCATGATGTAATCGGAGGGCGGGCTGTGGGTGTGGACAGCTTCAGCGGTTGGAACGCGCTGTGAGAAGCCTCCAAGCAGTGGCACAGAAAAGCTTAAATCCTCCGCAGCATTACCAATAAAAGGCCAATCGCTGGCGCCTCCTCGCGCGGTCTTTAGCCCATAGATGTTCCAGTTCAGCCAGCACAACTCCAAGAAGCCAGAATACAGCTAAAATGGGCCGTTCAACTTCAGGAAACACCTCTTCCTCCATCGCTCACAGGGAAAGATAAAAGCAGAAAACGGGCGCGAGACCCACCAGAGATAGGGAGAAAAACTGCACTCCACCCAGCTATGGCACAGTAAACCATTCCCCCGAGATAGGGCGTGAAAATAAAAAATCGACACGGTTTATTTTACGGCTAGCAGGAGGAATGGGAGGGAGTCATCGTGGGAGGAACTGCGGGGCATGATGTGAGCATGCACGTCATGACGCACGGGGCCATTTTAAAAAAAAATAGCTGCCAATCACATCCGCTGCGCGAATTCCATGGAACGTGTGAAAATGGCAATAGACCATTGTAAAATATGTCCGCGGTAGCACGGACAAAAAAAAAAGCCACCCGGAAATGTTGCAGCGCAAATTCCATGGAACGTGTGGAAAGGGCCTAAGCCTAACTAATGAGCCCCTGGAATTTTTCTGCTTCACTGGGACTATCTGCTTTGGTGAAGCCTTGCTTCACAGTTAGCACTCTGCTCATGCTCTGAGGAGCCAAATCCTGCCAACCCGGACATATGAAACTGGCTTTCCCACTACACTATGGTTAAGATTAATTATGATTTTAAGATTAGGATATAACCACAAATTGTAATTAAACTGAAAATGATTGCACTGGCATAGGAGAGACTCTTGCATTTAACTATAAACTATAATTTACCATTTTATCCAAACCATGCCAGTGAGTGTCAACAAATGAGGTAGAAAGTTGATGCTCGGGATAATTCAGATGGGAAATGTCAAATTAAAAATATTTCCTCATTTGTGCACACTTACAGCTCTCAAATATTTTGGTTCATTCTTTACATTTTTGCTAAGAAGCAGGTCTTGACTTTATATACACTGCATGAAATACCGTATATGCTGGAATCTGGGCTGGTAAATGTGAAGTTTTGTGATAATCAAAATACTACAGAGTTTAGAGAGGAAAGGATCTCATTAAATCAGTTTAGGATCCTTTATGTTGTAACTACATGTTGTATCCTAGAACTAGAATGAGCAACATTGCACAATTATAGCAGTTTTGTGCTTTCCAGTTTCCCCTTCTAACATGATAAATAAGTTTTAAAAATGAAACATAAAACAAAAGCTGTAACATAAATACAACATGTTATCACAGTGGAAACAAATGTCAATATAGAATCTAAGAGACATGGGTATAGGAAGACAGAATATTCTTCTTCTGGCACTACAAACCACATCAGGTTAAGCACTAAGTGAACTTTTCTGGGGAGAGTCTTATTCCTAGCAACAACCTGTCACACCTCAGCAACCACTTCCACATCTCATCCTACTGGTCAGGGAGTGTCTGATGAAGATCTTAAAGCAAGGGTGGGAACTGTATGGAGCATAGACAGCATTCAATTCTTTGGGAATTCCCGAGTGGCCCTTTGGCTGCCTTTACCACCACTAGAACCCTCAAGTCCCAGCATTCCAAAAAAGAAAATTGGCCTAAACAAATTTTTCAGGGGAAAACCCCCCCACCTCTGAGCAGCTTCCTCTTTAAAGTACTGTTTTTTGGGGGAAACCACAAAGAGGACTTCAAAGAAATAACACCCCAAGGCCTTAAAAGCAACTAGGAGTTATGTGATATCAGCTATTTGTGGCTAGATGAACTGAAAGGTTGTCGTTCTCCATATATGCCTAGGAGGACTAAGAGTGAGTTAGGCACACTCTGGGGATCAGACGACCTCCTCCAAGAATATGAAGGGCTGCACTGTATTACTCTGGTCACCCAAAATGGCAGCCAGAACAATACACTGCAGCCCTTCACATTCTTGGAGGAGGCCGTCTGATCCCCAAAGTGTGCCTGACTCAGTCCTAGGCCATTTCTGCACTACACTGTTATAGTGCTATTATTCCACTTTTAACACCCTGTGGAATTCTGGGGTTTGTAGTTTCCTGAGGCCAAAGAGCTCTGTGGTTGAGAATTCGAAAGGCCTCTTCCTAAACTGCAAACCCCAGGATTCCACAGGATGGTGAAAGTGGAATCATAACACTATAACAGTCTAGTGCGGAAATGGCCCTAGTCTTCCTAGGAATATATGAAGAAAGACAATCTTTCAGTTGATCTAGCCACAAATAGACTTGTAAGCATACAATCCCATATCCCTATGTCAGTCTCCTGCTTTCTTGAGCTGCTATAGTATGGCTGTGAAAGTGGTCACTAGTGGTGAAGGACTAGGTACCAGAGTGCCTGGATGTTTAACAAGGGCTACCTGGGCTTCACAGCAGAAAGAAACCATGAGTGCCTCCTGTTAGTGTTGCTTGCTGGACCCTATTCGTATGCAGTATGCAGTATCCAATTATATCCAATTATATCCTGAATAAGATAATATCCTCATACAATTATATCATTTATACGATAAACTTATCAGCATAAAATGACATTTCTAACCATTGCTCTCTCACAGGTAGCTTATTACACCAAGTTTGTTTTTTCTCACCCCATATATTCCCACCATCTGAGGCTGTTTGAATTTCTTTGATCCAGATGGTATAAACTTCTAGTACCTAAAGAGGACATGTTTATCAAGTAAAATGCCCCCTTCAGTCATGTCTTGTGGTTATACGTGTGGGTCCAGTCAGTTTTCCTTGATGTGTGTTTTATATACACAGTTTTCTTTTCTCTTTCTGTTTGATTAATTTTGCCCATGTTCACATTTTATTATATTTTTAAATTGTATGTGTGTGTTTGAATAGATGTGGATGTTTTTGCTTATGTATAAAATGGAAAGAAAATCATGACGCTATTGCCAATGGGGAAGACTAACAATGGCAAAATGAATGGGAAAATGAAGAATACTTATAAATGTTCACATCATTAATGGAAAAAAAAATATTCCAACACTCTGGAACCTCCTGTTCAGAGAGGTTAGATTGGCATCCTCCTTACTATCTTTCCATGTCCAAATGAGGACCTTTTCATTCCGGCAGACCATAGTTTTTTGTTTTTCCGATGGGGACATGGACCATATATAATGTGTTGGGTTTTTAGTTAATGTTTTTTTAATGGTGTCTGTTTTAGCTGTTTTGTGTGTGTGTGTGTGTGTGTGTATTTATAATTTAATTTCTTTTTAACTTCAGTATGCTGGAAATTTTCAGCTATGCATTACCCGTTGGAAACTACCTTGAGTCTTGGACTGGGATAAAGACAGGATGTAAATATCATTATCACCACCACCACCACCATATCACCCTGATGAAATAAAGGATAATAGTTTCAACATAATTCATTTGTGCAAATATACATCTTGGTGGGGGGTTTTCTGTGCAGAATATGTGTTTTAGGGCAGAAAACATGTTTTCCGTGCAAAAAAATCAATTATTTCTGTGCAAGAGAAAATGTGTCTAGAACAAAATACTTTTGACTCCCACACAGTATTTCAGCAGAAATGAATTTTTCCAAAGTCCTAAAGTAAAAATCTGCAAAGAAAGCCTCATATCTCACGAAGCAGAGAGAAAATTACGGAAATCATTCATTGTTACCTGTGAAAACAAGGTAACCAAAATTGTGCTAATGAATGACAATACCCTACAATGTAATTAAGATTTTAGTGTTAATTCAAAAATGTTACTCTTGGTAGGTCATTTTGGAATATTTTAGTGATGAAAAGTATTAGCAAGTTCCCTTTTCCAAGAGCAAGAAGTGACTTTTACAAATAATATTCTGACCCAGAGTATGGTATACTTAGTTAATGAAAGAATGTACTGACATGGAGTGCTTCTATTGCTACTTGCTGAAAATCTTTTAGGTGAGCTTATAGAATCTTATCAGTACTTTATCTTCAGATTAACAGAAAAGGATGTTATCACCACTTTGCCATACTTCTGCTCTTCCCTTAGGCACACATCCACTTCTAGGGACCAAATGTTGAACCAGTTGTTGTGTCTCAGCATGACAAATTTGTAAGTTTTTAATCACATCACATCTTCAATAGCATCTTCTTCATATTAGGATTAATAGTGACCTGAAGCAAATAGGGATTCCACAATTCATTTTGTTTCCTATTTGCATGAGAGGAAAACACTTCTTGTTAACTTGCTTTGTAAATATATACACTGCACCTTTTCCTTAAACATAACTTTCTCTCCAGATGGTGTATTGTAAAATAGAAAGGGTTGCAGTAAAGTTGTAAAATACACCAATTATAAGAACGGCATGTAAAATACAATAAATAAAAGCAGACTAGAGGACAGTAACTCAACTACTTAAAACTGCAGTGGGGAACATATAACAATTTACATTATCCCTAGCCAGCATAAGGATAGAGGGTAGGAGTTACAGTCCATCAATGTCTGGAAGGCAACAAATTTCAGTTCCCAAGGCTTTTTTTGTTAATAAAAACTTTGCAAATATAAAACATCTTTTTCTGGTGCTAAAAAATAACATCTATTTTGATCAGTCTAAAGCCATTTCCACATGAGGTATTTAAAATGGTGCAGTGCATCCTCCACGGAGGATGTCTGCATCTTGGAGCGGACTGGGTTCGGACTACTTACCTTAGATGAGCACCTCTGTCCACTCTGGAACGACTCCAAGTGGTCCTCCCATGTGCTTTTGAAAGGCCTGATTTTTCCAGTCTTTCAAAGCATGGAGTGCGCCACTGCAAGCCTGCTCCCTTGTGCAGATTCGCAGGCTTGCACCTTTGGAACTCTGACTACGGCTTCACTTGGCGCTCTGGTAAATGAACTTCCTTGAGTAAGTGCTTGCTTGTCTTCTCCCGGCTGGACTTTGCTGGCTCTCCCACAATCTTCTCCGGGCTGGCTTGCTGCCCAGGTCTCTGAACTTGACAGCAATAGATATTCAACCTGTGTACAGGCACAGAGGGTGAGGCAAGATCATGGTGAAGGGCACCATCATGACTTCAGTGCCCTCAGATCCCCATGCATTTAGAGTTGTAAGTGTATTGGCTACAGATGGACATTTTGCTGAATATCTGCAACTCAGTCAGACACCCTTTCCCTATTAGTTGTACATGGTTTGACTGTTTCTATCAAGCTAACACAGAGAGACACATATTTACATCTGTAGAAATGTCTGAGTCTAAATAATAGGAATAATGTGATGATTTCTATATGGATCTTTTGAGGCATCCATTTAACACCAAGATTGTAAAATTCATAATTCTTTATGGGCTACTTTGTTTAAAGGAAACGGGATGTTTTGTCCTTGCCTGTGAATTTACAATGACAGGTAGTTTACAAGACCTACATGAAACACAAGCCATCATTCAAAAGTGTGAACCTGAGTCCAGTGATACAACACTCTGCTTCAAAATCATTTTTCCAGCTATCGTTGATAAAGTGGAAATGCCCCATATGACCTAATAGATGTATCCGTCATGCTCAGATTTATCTCAGGCTCAGATCTCTCATGGTCAGATATACATGCAAGAACTATGGATCATAAAGACAGAATATGATGGACATGGCTCAAAGGAAAGTACTAACCCAGCAGATGATCCTCCACAATCAACATCATCAAAATACTTTAACAGTGGAAAACATTTGCCCTCTAGCTGTTTTGGATTACAACTATCATAATATTGGTCATGGGGCTGATGGGTATTGTGGACCAAAACCACCAAAGTTTCTGCAGCCCTGCTCAACTTGTATTTATTTAACTTCATCAGGTCATTTTTGGCAACACTTCCAAAATGACAGTTATCAGGAGGCTCACTTCACAGTAGGAAAATGAAATATTCTGAAATAAAATAAAAGGTGTTTGGGAGACAGAGCCTGGCTTTATTTATCACATTTTGACATAGTGCAAATTGGTATTTTCTCCTTCTATTTTCTTTTTCTCCTTTCCTTATTCTTCTTTTTGCTGTTACACCAGGGTCAGATGAAGCTGAAAGGATTTCAAACAACATTTCACAAATGCAGTCTGACTGCTCTGAACCAGACACTGTCAAAATATAATACGTCTTTATGATCAAAGAGACTTCAGACCAGAGCACACTGTATTTGTTTAATTTTATATCACTGGTAGGTTAAAAAATTTCTAGGAAGAACTTTTCCTCTGCCTTTGTCTTGTGTACTGATGCTTTATGTTTTGTTTTGTTTTAGGCTGTACTATGGCGGTACAAATTTTCCCAGCTTAAAGGGTCTTCAGACGATGGCAAGAGCAAGATCAAATTTTTGTTCCAAAATCCAGATACTAAGCAGATTGAAGCAAAGGTAAAAGCAAGAATTAAATATTTTTCCTTTTTTCAGATGGATGTTAGAGCAAGTAAGGAACACAACGATTTCAATGGAGGGAGAAGTACAAAAGGTGAGACTATTGTCTTTATGTGCAGTATAACAAGACACACTCCCTAGCTGGGCCTAACCAACATGATTCAGGCCAACAGGTAAAATAATTCACTCTCCAGTATAGAATTTCTGAATTAGACAAGGAGTCTTATAAACCATCTAGCCTAACTCCCTGCTTAATTCAAGAAATGCCAAGATAGAATATTTTCAAAAGATGGCCTCTGATGAAATATTTTTTAGTGGGGAAGAGTCCTATGCTAAGGTTGCTGTTCCTGTTGTCAAGCTGTTCTTGAATTTAAGTCTCTCCCTGCCCCCAACATTCATCTGAAATCTAGCCCATTGTGGCTTAAACCTATTAGAGTTAATCTTGACCCTTGAGGAAACAGAGGACAAGTCTTAACCCTCTTCTGTATGACAATCCATCAGTTATTTGAAGAGTTCCATCATGTCCTTCTTCCATCTTTTCCAGGTTAACATAGCTAGTTCCTTCAAGCTCTTCTTTTTAATTTTTTTTAATTAATTATAAAAGAAAAAACAAAAACAAAACATGATTACCATAAAAGTGAAAAAGAAAACATTACAATGAAATAGCTTACATTATTATTTCTTTCCAAATCCTTTATCATCATATACTTATTCCATGTATTATATATCATATTGCTTATATATTTTTGTTGCATTCTTAACTCCGTCCTTTTCAACTACATTTAAACTATTGCTGTTGCTAAATATGATCCTATTAGTAAACATATTAATATTAACTCTAACCTTAAATATAACCTTAAATGTAAGCCCTAACATTAAGTGTAAACCCATCCCCCGAACCAGTTATCTTTCAGCTAACTCTACTTTCCAAAATGGTAATTCTCCTTGTGGAGGTGTGACACTTCCCTCTTTTATTAGGACTTTTTCCACAAATATCTTCTATATTTCTTCAAAATCATTCCCTTTCATTATTCCTTTTTTGACTTTAATTAATATGTTAGCTTATCATTAATCGCTATTTTCCACAATCCTGTATTTGAAAATCTTCTTGCATTTTCAATTTTCTTGATATAATTAACTTTGCTGCAGTTAATAAATTTGTAATTAAATCCTTCATTGCCTGGGTACAATTAACCTTATCAAATATAGATAATAATGCTATACTCAGACATATTTATAAGTCAGTTCCTCTTATCACTTTTATCTCTTTAAACACAATTTGCCAAAATTTCTGTACACCTTCACAATTCCACCACATATGAATATATGTGCCAATCTCTTGGCAACTCCTCCAACATATCCTTGAATGTTTCTTACCTATATGGTTTAACCTTACTGGTGTTAGGTACCATCTCCAGACCAATTTATAATAATTCTCTTTTATCCTTATGAATAATTTTTTTACATGACGCTGATTCCAAATCTTCCCCATTCTTGAATATCTATTTTTTGTGCTAGTTCTTCCTCCCATATTTTTTTAAGATATTCATCTTCATATATTGACAATATTTTATACATTTCACCTGTGGTACCCTTCAATATTTCATTTTCCTCCATTCCATCTCTTTGCTTAATCATTTGTTCAAATCTAGTGTATTCTCTAATATCTTTATTATCATTTTTCCAACTCCATGTCCATTGCTCTAATTGAATATAATTAAACTATGACATCTTAGTACCCTGCAATATCTCTTTTATTTTATCTTTATTCATAATTATATTCATCCAATCTTTTAACTTATATATTCTCTACTTCTTTAATTCCTTCTCTAATTTGTCTCTCAAATTCTTTGGAAATTTTTCCATCATCACTACTGGGGTTAATGGTGAAATAGCTGGCATTAATTTTTCCTTATTTTTCTTCCAAATTTCTAATATATTCTTCAAAAAGGGGTTTTCTATTTTTTCTATATGTCTTCTACCAAAGTTCCAAAAAAAGATATTCTCTAACCCCCTCTCAATTTCTGTTGTTTCCATCTCTAACCATTCTAAATCCCCTTTTCCCAAGACTCCATCTATAATATATCTCAATTGATTTGCATTATAGTACTATTTTAAATTTGGGAAGCCCAATCCACCTTCTTTTTGGGGTTGCCCAATCCACCTTCTTTTTGGGGTTTGTACAAATTTTTTTTATTGATCCTCGCTTTCTTATTCCCATTACAAAAATTATTCACTAGTACCTGCCAATTTTTCAGTTCTATTTCTGATATTTTTATTGGTAGCATCTTAAAGAAAAAATTAATCTTAGGTAATATTTTCATTTTTACTAATGCAATTCTTCCAAACCATGATAACTTAATATTTTTATATTCCTCTAATTTCTGTTTCAGTTCTTGTCTTAATGTATTATAACTTCTTTCCTCTAATCTTTGTAGATGTTTTGTTATATTTATTCCTAAATATTTGATTGTTTCCTTTAATTTAATATCTATTTTTCTTTCTTTTAAAAAATCTTGCTCTTCCATCTTTGTCAAGAACTGAATTCACACACACAAATAGTACAGTGCAGAAACACTATTCATTTGGGGTGAGATACATCGTACAGGACTTCAGTGAGAGGACTAAAGGCAAATAGCACATTCAAAAGCATAAAATCCCAAGACGTTTCCCTCCCTCTAGCAAGAGACCTTGAAGCGGTGAGAGCCTGGCAGCACTTATCAGTACATTCCTAGCTTTTGTTTATCTAACGGTCTCTGGTTCCCATACCTTTGTTACAAGCAGGCAGCTAACTTAAAACCTACTACATATCCCATTACTATAATATGGAGCGCATCCCTACATCCTTAGTATAATTAAACAACATTAACACCAATTTAACCCAATTTATTTGTAACCCTGTCATTCCCCCAAATTCTTTCAAATGTTCATTTACTCTATCCATTTTCTTTATCGGCCTTCAAGCTCTTCTTACAGGATTTGTTTACCATTCTCTTAACCATGTCTATTGGCTTCTCTGAATCTATTCTATTTTGTCTCCATCCTTCCAGTTTTCCTACACTATACACAGCCTTCTGTGAAGCATCCAAAATGGAACAGTGATATGTTTTTAGATGAACATACACTGTACCTAACTGAAAGGAAAGGATGGCAAGATAAGGGGATGGCAAAATGCCGTTGTAAATCAAATTGATTTCCCTCATAAAATTCTAAAAGTGTTAGGGTCCAATGAGTATATGTTATGCCCCCAGCCAGCCAGAGAGTATTGCAGACCTAAGAATTCACTCTGCTGGTGCTGAGAATTCAGATGGCTTAAGGAAAGCATATCCACATGAAGGGCAGGGGAGATACTGACTTCAGAGCCAAAGGTCTCTTTTCGGGTTTAGGTAATTGCACCTTCACCATTAAAGGATCAACTAGGTTTCAAGGCTGAGTGAGAGAAGAATATGTGTGTATGGATTGTCCAAGCAAAGATATTTTTAGCAGTGCAGAAATGTGTCTCTTCAGTAAAAGAAAGAACACAGGGTAAGGAATATGGCTTTAAAGAAAGAATGTTTTCTTGAACGAAGGCCCTTTCCACACGGGCATATTGCCCGCGCTAGGGCGACCTCCCCAGGAGGTCTTCTACACCGTGAGGCGCACGAGGGCAGTTTGCAAATAGGAGGCTCTAAACCTCAAACCGCCCTCGCGCGGCCACGGGGGTGGCACTGTGAGTCTTATAAAAAACACTTCTCAAGTGGTTTTTATGTGACTTGCGCGTGCTACTCTGTCGCCGCGTCCCGTTTAGAACTGCAGGGACGCGTTAGCACGTCTCTGCAGAGCTGCCTGGGGACGGGCTTCCGGCTGGCGTGCTGCCCTGATTGGCAGAGCACCGCTGGAAGCTGGCGGCCGCCATTTTGGGTGCCGCCGAACGCCGCCGAAATTCACCGCTGTTTGGAGTGGCGAATGCGCGCTCCCCGCGGGGACGGAGCAACCCGTTTTGAAGTAAGATCCGTCTCTGCGTGCGCCCCCCCCATTTACCCGCCCCGCGTGTGGAAAGATGACATAGTGTCATCTTTCCTTCATCTGCCCCCATAGTAAGAGCCCTAGTCGAGCATTCAAAAACTTTCAGAATGGAGTACTGATAGAGATGGACATGGTGAGACTGTGGTGAAGTGGGCACAGTACAATACATATGTATTTCATGTCTATAGTTTTGTAATAACTGAAAGAACCCTACGTTATATTGCCTTTCAGTAAACCAAGAGACATTATAGTGCTATTGCCTCAATCTAGAGAGACAAATAATGTTCACAGATGTTCTTATTCTCAGAAAGGAAGGGCGTCTTGTTGAGAAACACCATCAAAAAACAGTCAATCACTGTGAGATTTGTCACATTTGCATCAAAATTTTTTGTATAGAAAAGTGCTGTTTTTGACCAAATTATTTTTTTAGAAATCATTTTTTTTAAAAAGTCCTGAAATGTCAAATCATCATCATCATCATCTTGCTGTTCTTTCGTGCAAGGATGATATAGGAAAGGATCTGCATTCCTACTGGAATCACTAGCTCTCAGACTCAATAAAGAAACATACAGAATAAAAGCCAAATTCAGAAATGAATAACTTGCAGGCTCAGATTATTGCTAAATATGCTTATGCCCTCTGTGTATAAGTAGTTGCCAGAACACTGAAGTGTACTTGCATTAGAGATCCAGGAGTAAAGAGAACTCCAACAAGTACTAAATTGCTTGTACATTTACTGAAATGACCATGCAATGTTTGTGTGCATGCGTTTATACACCATGTCCTGATACGTAATACTTTGTATATGCAAAATAGGAGAGTCTTTATGCACTTAATCTTTTGGATTATGATCACAAATGTTCTGACATTATGCTACTTTGCTAAGGGAAAAAAATATGCCATGACTCAAATAGCCTAAATCCTATCACTAGCTCCAGCTAGAGTAGACTAGATTCACTCAAGCAATGGGATTTATTTTAAGTGCTGACTTAACCGATTTAATCTATCTACTCGGTTTGGGAACACCAATCAGCTTTAGGCCAAAGATTTTATTCTCAAAGAACAGGCAAAAGAATAACCATAGGCTATTTTTTTCTTCCTTCATGACAGTTTGAGACAGTGAGAGCCATTTTGTAATATGTGAATGATGCAGAGGTGAGTGAATATTAGCTTACCCAACAACTCAGTTCTCATGGGCACTGCAATATTGAGGAACTTTTCTCACAGATCACAGCAAGAATATTTGCATTCCATACATGCCTGTTTTGTTTGTGAAAGTCTCCCCTGAGCAAGCTAAAAGTTGGTGGAATTTAGATATATTATTTGAATGATGTTTAAACTTTTGCTTAAGGGCTATATTTGTGATGCAATCATGTGTGGCTGATTGAAAATAAAAAAAAAACATTCACTGAATGCAGGTTTAATTCACATTTATCTACTGTTCCTCTGTCTAAATTCCTAGGAGGCATAGTTATTCATGTGAAATTTATGCATCCCCAGCAGCATTTACTAGCTTTCCTGAATTCCAGAAAAATAGAGCTTACATAGAGGTACCACAAGTTCTGTTCTAAATGGAAAACCTGGAAAGTCCCTTGCTGCCTGAAGATTTAAAATAACATCTAATCATCAAAGTCAAGTTTGTTTTTCCAAGGCAACCACCACTTGAGTATATATTTCTAAAAAGTGGCAGAAAGACCCCTGATGACACTGATGCCTAATATTTTTTCCAATAAACCTGTCTGTGCTTTATACAGTCCATATCTTGCCTGATTTACCAAAATGTAAAACACCAGGCTTTGACATGTACATCCTAATTGGTGGGGAATTAGTTCCTTCCTTTAGTATTGTTGACCAACCATAGAATAACAAGACCAAACACAGAGAATTGCGCTGAAAAGGGCAACTTTATTTAACCTATGACTTGCTTGAATCAAGTTGATCCTGGAAAGGTGCAAGAGAAGGGAGCAACCTCACATGGGATCAGCTGAGGCCAGGCATCAATCCATGACTTCTTCACTGGCCTTCCCCTAAACTAGCAACTCAATAGCTGGGTAGCTCCTGTAGGGCCGTCTATTGGAAGGCAGACCCAAGGAACACCACCTGCATTCACAGGGCTTAAGTGAGGGCAAAGACACCCAGGCCAGCCTCAAGGGTAGTCTCCTTCCCCACTCCCATGGTCTCAGGACCTAAAGAGGCAGTTCCAGAGCCCTCCCCTTCACTAAAAGAGTGTCAATGTGTTCACTGAAACTCTTATATCTCCCCCCACTACCTGCTACAGACAAGGAACAAGCATCTGCTTGGTCCTTTTCCCAGACCAGACTGGTGAAAAGGACTCTCATCCCTTTTTGCAAGTCCCCCAGGAACAACCCACTACACTCCTCAGATAAATGTGTGCTGTATGCTCTGTATAGTTCAGAGGTAAGGGGTGAAAAATCAGCATGACAAAATAAAGAACCTGGCCTAAGTCCCCTAATCTGCATGTAGCTCTGCAGAACATGAACAGGGGACAAATCCTGATCATAACAACGCCTAACACCACCTTTGTCTGTGCCTCTCCTTGATTAGTCTTACAGGTGTGAATTGTTAACACAGCCTGCTGCCAAAAAGAATAATATCCTTTAACTCCAGCGGTCTGCCTGATGCTCTTTAGACAAAATGACCAGCTTACTAACAGGCAAGGCACCAAGAAGAGGCAGTCAGTGATACTGCATGGAACAAATAGTCTTATAATCTGAAGTGTAAATGTGACCAAGTACTCCACAGCCCTAAGAATATAAGGACATAATTGTTTCCATCTATTTAATACTTGGCCCTGCTTCCAAGATCAGCTCTGCATTCTAAAAGCAAAGACCAACCTTCAGAAATCTGATCATCTTATTGGTTAGTGAGGTGAGGTGAGAAACCCTTTTTGGGTTTCTATTTCCTCCCAATATTGAAATTACTATACAGAATCAGAATATAACCTGGCTCACAGCCTAGAGATTCTATTAGAACCCATGTGGCCTTAGAATTGGCTAACCTGAGCAAAATGCACTGATAGATTTTACAACCAAACAGAATGACATGTGGTCCCAAAAACCAAGAGGTTGTATTGTAAAAACAAATTAAACAGTAACAGTATTAAAATCAATGTGGAGCAAACAACCTATTTTCATTTATACATAGGATCTAACAAATATTTCAAGAGTTACTTCCAAGAGATAATTATTACTTTGCTAGGTTCTCTGTGTATGCCTGTAGGACATAAGATCAACACAATAGTTGACTGGATTGTCTTGTAGACAGCAGTGAGTCAATAGGGGAAAGACAGAAACACTTTGCACTAATGACCGTAGAAAATAAAAGCTTAGGTAAAATATAAGTTAACAAGTATTCCCTGTAGATATCCATAAATCAATAGCAGGATGTGGGGAAGCACATCACAGTGGTTTGGTAAAATGGAGGTTAATAAGAATTCTCTGTAGCTACCAGTGAGTCAACAGGGAGGTATGTAGAAACCTTGCTCCAATAGTAGCTATCTGTGGACCTTCTGATAAAGGGAGAAACAGACTTGTACAAGATGGAAAACTAGAGAGTTCCCATGGTTGAGAAAGTCAACAGTTTCCTCCTCCCACAGTGGGTCTGGAACTCATGAACAAGAAAAGTTGTACTGTCTCCTTGTTGCAAGTCTCCTGCCAAAAAAACTATAAGGGTGCTGTTCCACATAAACAAATTATGTGAGAAAAACTCTTGGGGAGATGTTTTATCTGTAATTTGAATACAAGGATGAATGCATATCTAACCCTCAGTAATATTCCACATTATCTTGACACCTTAAAATCAACTGTCTAAGAAGAAAACTATGTCAGCTGTTTGAAAATACATGCTTCCTACCAAACTGGCAGGATGCTGTCATCCTATAAAAAGATGACAAGATTCTACAATCACTTCATTTAAATTGCTACATAAGTGTCACAAGGAACTGAGAAGCTGCATAATGTCACCTTATCCTCATTTTTAGGGAACAGAGAGTGAAGCCATGCTTGTTGATTAATAAAACAGATACCTGCAAAGAAAAGGGAGAAGCAACAAAAAGCAACTTAGATACTGAATTAATACATTGTCAACGTGGGCAGAACATTAGCTAACATGCCCAAATTGTGGGAAACTGCTTAGGTGCAAGTTTTTGACATTTGCTAAGCCAAAGACCTGAAAATTCTGGTAGCACATAGGATGACCATTAGCATCTCAATGACTAAAGTTTCTTTCACAGCTCTGAAATTACAATGCAAGGAACCACCCATCCACTAGGGGATATCCCAGATCCTCAGAGTCATGAGGCAAATCTTATTCAGTTCTTTATTTCAGAATTGTAGCCATCTAGAGGTGCTAACAAGCACTTCTTCTGTTGCCCTTGGAAATACTAGGCCTCTCCATAGGATTCGTGGATAGAACAGCAGCTCCTTAAATGAACCAAACCAGCCTTCCTGTTTAAATCTGATATTTATTGAACTTTCTAGTAGGATATAATCCTATCACCTACCATTATAAAATAAAAGTGTTAAAGGTGTTAAATGTGTTAAAGACCTGTTTCAAACTAGCTATGAACCAATTCCTAATGTTCTTTTGGCTTCAGGTGTGGGGAGAGGAGAAGGAAAGTCTTCAACATGGCAGAAACAATCTCTGTCTCTTCATTTTTGAGAGACAAACTTAATAAAATTCCTTGGGGGCTAGGGTGGGGAAGAAGAGCCCACAGAATTTTTCCTTTTTTTACCAGGCAGTTTGACATCCACATGCTCAACACACAGAATCTTGTCCTAGGGGACTGAAGAAAATGATCTGGCATTTCCACATCTCCACAGTACTACCTCCTCAGTCCCTGTCCAAGCAGTATGGAGCTCCAATAGCCTAGGAATAACCATGTCAAGGGACCAACTTAGTTTGCCCTATTGTAGTGGAACGCTGCACAGAAAATACATCCCCCACAGGCCCAACTCTTCTTGTACCACCACCCTGACTTACTCCAAACTCACCAAAGCTATTCATAACTTTTCACAGAACAGTTTTGTATTTTGCTGCCCAGTTACCAAAGCATTGCCAACTGAACACTCCCAGGGTCCTCCCTCTTTCTCACCTGGTTATATGAAAGAATATCTTTTCCATCTCCCACTGTAGCCACATCATCCTTTGACTGATTCCTCCTCTCCAAGGCATCGTAAGCCATTTTTAACACTTCCAGACTGGAAAAAATTGCAGCAAGTACACTCCCTCTCCTTCCTCTGCTGAAGAGGATAATTCAAGGGGTGGGTGCTTGGTAAGTCACTTCTTAACAGGACCTTAGCCTCTTCTCACTGCCTTTCTTAGGCATTTTATCTAAAGACTGGGACAGGATTCCTAATCCAACTATAAATCCACCAAACAGACCTAGCCACTCCAATCCTGGAACCTATCAGGCTCAACCAGGAGCCTACTAGAGGCTGCACAGTCTAACTGGGACCTATCAAGGTCTACAAAGCCAAATCAGGACCTACATAGTTTGATTGGGGGCTATCATGGTCTACAAGGCCCAATCATCAGCTTCACACAGGGCCCACCTGACCTAACTGAGGCTTAGTAGAGCCTACCCAGCCTGATCAGCCTGACCAGCCCAATCAGGTCCTAGGTGAAAACCAGGGGCACTGGCACCGGCACTGCAGGACCCAGTCAGGTCCAAGTGGTTTGACTGGGCTGCCACAGTATTCATGGCCTAACTATTCCCTAAATGCCTCTAGGAGTTGATCCCTGCTCTCTCGAAGTCCCCTCCAACCCAACTAAAATAAAAGTCAATTAGTTTAAACCAAATTAATATACTGATGACTTAAAATAAAACTGACATAAAATAAAACTGATTTAAAGTACAGCTGAATTAAAGTAAAACTGAATGAAATTGAAACTAAGTTAACCGAATTAAAGCATACCTGATTTAAAGTACAACCAAATTAAAATAAAACTGATTTAAAATACCATATCTGCCAGTGTATAAGACACATCTGTGTATAAGACTCACCTCATTTATATGCCAGCAAATACTATTTCCTGGCATATATAACACACCAGCATATAAGACACACCCCATTTTCAGACAGTATTTTTGGGGGGGGGGGAAGTGAGTCTTACATGCCAGCAAATACAGTACTACCAATATAAAATATAATCAAATTAAAACAAAGCTGACTTAAAATATAACCAATTTAAAATACAACTGATTTCAAACAAAACCAACTTACTATTCAACTGATTTAAAAAAAAAAAACATGAGTTTAAATAAAATAAAATTAAAGCAAAAATGTCACCGGCCAGATCGCACAGCAAACAAGCGAAAAAATGCTCCACTGCTACCATTCAAAGCTGTGTCACCAAACATAGCGAAGCACACAGCTTGTTTTTGTCCTTCCAAAGAGGACACAAAAGTGTCAGGAAGGAAGACCTTAAATATGCTCTGGCTCTGCCCCAGCACTCATCATCCAGGCATGATTGTAAAAATATCTGGCTTCTCTCCACTGGAAGTCAGCAAAGGCAGTCCCTTCCACACAGCACCTTGGAGGTCTAGGGCCTTATTAGTTATTAGTGTTCTTCCATTTAAGTTTGCCTGGACTTTGAGATCTGCTGGAAAGCTTATCTTTGGGTTTCCTTCACATTTGGTATGGTATGTTTGGTAGGGACATGAGGCAAGGTCTTCAAGTGATGGCTTCCACCAGACTATGGGAAAAAAAATTTTCTCCTGAAGGAGGCTGCTGTCCTTCCACTAGCAGGCAAAGACTTTTCCCTTTGGGAAGCTGAATAAATGCTAAAGTGGGCATGATTAATTTTTTAGTTGTTAACAATTATGAATATTATTGAGGTTTTTAAAAGCTATTTTTTAAATTAAGTGTATTTTAAATTGTAATTATAATCTAAATATAATTTTAAATGTTAAAGTATACTTTAACTAAATTAGATAGAAAGATGGATTAAAAATTGGGATCCTTGGATCCCAAAAACATAAGATACAAATCAAATCAGTCAATAAATGTGTAATTATTTTCATTTTCTAAAAATTATTTAGCAAGTATTTGTATTCTTCTTTGATTTTCAACTGATGGGTTAAAGTCTGAAGACACCAGGTGGTCCAAGGTCCATCCAGTCTAGTGTCTTGCTTCTCACAATATTCCATGATGCTTCTGGGAACCCTTTATGCAGAGATTCAAGTCGATAACCTTTACATGTTGCTGTTCTCCCAGCAGCTAGTATTCAGAGATTTCTTATAGCGATCACAAATGTCAGTAGGCTGTATTATCGATGAATTTGTCTAAAGCCCCTTTAATGCTACTTGACTTGATGGCTAGCATCAGATCATGTAACAATCCAATCAGTATGTTATGTGGTATGTCCAAAAAAAAAAGTTGTTTTTTCTTCTGAATCTGCTGCCAGTCACTTTCATTGCTTTACTTTGAATTACAGTATCATGAAATACAGGAATAAAAGGTCGATCCACTTTCTCTACACCATATGTAATTGTATAAACCTCTACTATGCTCCCAGTCATGTTTTTTTCCCTAAAGTAAACCTCCCCAAACACTTAAACATTTCCTTGTGGGGGAAATATTCCAACCCCATGACCACTGAACCAGTCGTTTTCCTTCATTGTCCAGCTTTATGATGTCCCGTTTGAGATGGAGCAGTTCAAAATCCACGTGGTTCAGTTCTCTAAACGCTTGATGCTGCTGCTAAATTGTTAGCCCATGTTTTTAAAAGGAAAAGTTTAAAGCAGTGGGGGGCAAGGCCCCTGCAGGGGTGTGACAGTTGTTCAAGGGAAGCACAAGAAAATGTTTGGACATTAATTTATTACAGTTGGTCCTTGCTAATTTACTTGGTAGTGGGGAAGGGGTGGGATGAGGGAGGGGCCCAAATGGACCTCCCAGGGAAAGGAGCACCACAACTTGGGAGCAGCCACTGAGAAGGCTCTCTCCTGTGTCCTCATCAACTGTGTCACTTATGGTGATGGGACCAAGAGAAAGCCCTCCCCTTCAAATCTTAAAACTGGTCTTATATAGGGAGATTACGGTCTTTCAGATAGTCTGGACCCAAACCATGTAGCTTTAAAGTTCGTAACCAGCACTTTGAATTTTTCCCAGAAACAGATTGGCAGCCAGTAGAGCTGTTTCAGCAGAGGGGTACATGCTCCCTTGCTGTTTTGTGCAAGATGTCATGTAAGATTTTTGTAGTGCAAGATTGCTGGGAGTTTTTTGCATAGAAAACACTCCTGCACAAAAAATGTTGCTGTCTGTAAACATCTTTTTTATGAACCCCCACAAAACTCATACAAAAACCCCTGTGCATGTTTGCACAGAATAATATCCTGAAATACTTTGGGGTATGCAAATACCACAAGAAAATTGCACGGAATTCTTGCAACTGTGGCCCTTTCTGCACCGGGCTTTTTAAACGGTTCAGAGTGACCTCCAACGGAGGTCTTCTGCACCGTAGGGTGGACTGGGGTGGACTACTTTTTGCAGTTCTGCATCTCAGTCCACTCCAGAGCGACCAGAACTGGTTGCGCGGCATGTTTTTTAAAAACCTCTTTTTAGAGGTTTTTAAAAAGCATGGAGCGTGCAACTCCGTGTCGCTCCGTTGCCGTGCTCCGGTGCAGATTTGCAGGTGTGCACTAGTGTGTGCCTGCAGATCTGCCGGGGGCAGGCTTTAGGCTGGCGAGCTTCTCTGGTTGGTGGAGAGCCTCCACCAACTGGAAGCCACCATTTTGGATGCCGGAGCAGTACGGAGTGATGAACTCGCACTGCTCCTCGTCCCGACGGACTCAACTGGACACCAAAGAAATCCGGTGAGTCCCATTTTCGCACATGCGGTTCCTTTCCCACATGTGGAAAGGGCCTGTGTTATTCTTCCTGATTGGATTTCCTGAGCTTTGGGCAACCCATTTTTGGCTTGGAAACAAATAGTAATGAACATTCTTTCCATCTCTAATTTAGGATGCATAGTAAACTGACTTGTTGATGGTAGTTGATGCCATAGTAATCTTTGTTTTCTTTATCTCTGTATTCCTTACCAGTATCAGTGGGGAACACAGAGTTATTTATCATGAGAAAACTAACATAGGTGAGAGAGCCAGTGTGGTATAGTGGTTTGAGTCTTGGACTACAATCCTCAAGACCAGTGTTTGATTCCCCGCTCAGCCATGGAAACCCACTGGGTGACCTTGGGCACAACACATATTCTCAGCCCCAGAAAACCTCATGATAGGTTCACATTAGGGTCACCATAAGTTGGAAATGATTAGTAGGCATACAACAATAACATAGGAGAATTACTTCAGTATGTTCCTAGTTTGTTCTGGCTCATTGTTACTACACAGGAAAAAAATGAGAAAATCATAGAGTTGGAAGAGACCACAGGGACCATCTAGTCCAACCCCCTGCCATGCAGGAACCCACATCAAAGTACTCTGTTTAGAAACCTCCAAAGAGGGAGACTCCACCACACTCTGAGGCAGATAATGGCACTTCTGGACAGCTCTGAGCATCAGGAAGTTCTTCCTGAGGTTTAGGTGGAATATATTAGCTGAAAACTGTCACACACATACCCAAACAAAAGGGGGAAAATAACTCAAATATATACACTAAAATCAAAATTGGTAATACTATATGTAAAAGTATTATTTGAAAACCAATTTATATAAGCTAAGTTAAATGTTCAAGAACACCTGGAAAACTTTGGTAATTAAGCATACTTTCTCAGATTGCTTAATAGTTTTTATTGGCATTCTCACAAATCATTCCACCAATTTTGGCCAGTCTTAGTTACTGTATGACAAGGGTGGGAATCATGCAGGCATCAAGATGCTGCTGGGTTGCATTTCCCAGCTTTCCTCATCATGTATTATGTTGGCTAGAGGTGATGGTACTTGCAGTGCAATATCACCTGGATGGGTTTATGATTCCCACTTCTGCTGTCACAGTTTGTTCAATTCACATGATGAATTGAACTGGAATGTCAACTTGTTAATCAGTCCTTGAATGATTGAATAGCTGCAGCTGTTCTGGTGTTTCATTTATTGAGTGTATCTGGGCAATTTCTTTCATCATTTCCTTTTCTTGTTACTACCAGCTGCTGACTCACACCTGATGAGGATAAAACCACCCACATACATACTTAGCTTGAAAAATTTACCTCCTCTCCCTTGGTGCCTGAATAGTGGATAACCAATATAGGGTAATGAAAGCTATGATGACTCTTGGAAACAGACCTGTGACTGTAATTCATGGTCTTCTATAGAGAAATAGAATGTGATGGTCAGGGATGATACAGAAGTTCATTAAGCATGCATTTCAGTTTAGTGATTTGGCAGAGCTTAACATATGCTGTGAATACTGAACTACCCAACTGGCATTATGAAGCACGTTTTATTTCATTTTATTTTATTTCACACAGCTGATGCTGTTTATGCTTCCAAACCACCTGATAACAGTAGACTGTGCTCAGCCAGAATCTAGGTACGCTAAGGGCTAAAGTATACACTATGTGACAAATGAAGCATGAAACCAAGCCTACCTACCTGCCCCCCTTTTTTTTTCACTTGTAAGGAAACATGGACATTCCTGATCTGGATTAGGACCATTATGCACAGACAGCAGAGATCAAAACTTTCCTATTCTCAAAGGCTAAAACTTTCCTATTACCTATGCAGAACTTACAAGAGAGGAAATGACATTGATTCTAGTGATTCTTTTTTCCCAAAATATAGCTTCCCCATGAAGATAGGCAAATTTAGAAGAAAAAAAGTGGCTCTCTGTGTTTATGTGCCTATGTGTGACCTTCCCAACATGTGTGTAGTGGTCCCAATTGAGCCTTGATCCCTTGTACTTGTAAAAAAGAAAGAAAGGCTCAAGTGCTCACTATGCATCTAATACAGCACGTGGCTTAGCTCCCAAAAGGGCACATAAAACCTGTTTTTTTCTTGCCTCAGGCGCCTAATATTTTGTTAGCTGTGCTCATCTGGGGAGTAACTGATAAAAGCAACTCTGCTTTAAAAAGCTTGAAAAGTGAAGGTTGAAATGGCAGGAATGGAGGATGGAAAGCAGGGGAGAGAAATGTTATTTTATTACATGCATATGTGTGGTTGTACTTTGAATTAACCTGTGTTAAATGCTATTACATGCTTATGTGTGTACTTTGCATTACCCTGTTCTAGACTTTTCCATGTTATTAAGAAGTACTTTCCTTTGTTGGTCTACAATAAAAATTTATAAAATGAAATGCTTCGTGGGTGGGCACAGCTCGTACATCTTTCTGTGGGGGTGATGTGTACATTTTCTCTTTTGGAAATACTCAGGACTATGAAAAAAGGAAGTGCTACTCCATGCATCCTCATATATACTTCCTCATAACCTGTGAATTGACTAGGTTGTGTCAAGGATATGTGACATCATATATTGTTTCCATTTTTTTTTTAAAAAAAAAATATAAGGCTGCTCCCTGCAAAAGTGTCTGGTTATGTGTCTTCGGTATAGAGAAAAGTTATGCCAAGGCAGTTAATATTTCCTCTCTGGTCATACCTCATAAGAGAGGAAATGCATATTTAGCTGTATTATACATGTATGTATGATTGCAGCACTCAAATGCTGGTTTACATTGAACTAAATATTGTATTTTCTGGTGGTTACAACATGGAGCTATGTATGTCAGGGGCTGTCTAGTAATCTTTCTGTATTGTAAGATGCATTCTGACAGGAAAAAATCATATACAGTGACAGATAAGAAATGTGTGCTTTTTCAAGCAGTCTTGTGTGCTGTTGGTTTGTCAATCAAATGTGCCTGCATAGAACACCAAGCTCCAGTTAAAAGTTGAACAATATGCATTTCTGTAAATTGAGTATTATTTGTCTTTAATCATAGTCCAAGGTCTGCTATGGTACACATCTGGGGGAAGTCCTTGTCTCACTGAGAATGTCTGATCCATAATAAAGTTTTACCACTACATATTTAATAAAGCAATTCATAGAAAAGTTTAATCAAGAAAGAAATCACATTGTTTCATTCATATGTGGCATTTTTGATTTTCCAACGCATGAGCAAGAGGTGCCACATTCCATTCTACAATCCATTCTCCCTTAGTTTCATCATGTTGTCTGATTCACTTACTTGAAATCCATGATTCAATGTTGATTTAAATCATGGTTGAAAAGGCAAGGATCATTTTTTTTTGGTTCTTATTGGTTATGGCCCCTAAGATGATTTATGGGCTGTGTAGAAATTAGCTTTTGTTCAACAGAAAGCTTTTAGAAATTCTGACTTTCTTATGGGTGCTGTGACCTATATCTGCTCTTGGTTGATAGAGAGGAGCAAACTAAATTTTCAGTGTGGTGTGGGAGGCCAGGAGGCATGTAGAAGGAGGAAAGATCTAAATGCAAGATTATGCTACCCCCAAAATACTAGTGCAAAGGAATTTTTCTCTGTTCCTCTTCCCCCTACGGTTTTCCCCACCTCCTCAAAACAATTCTGATGTTTTTTCCTCACCCATCTAGAACAGGTTTTGAGGATGGAAAATAGCTACATAAGGGGAAT
Organism: Iguana delicatissima; assembly: GCA_948472985.1. Taxonomy (NCBI): domain Eukaryota; kingdom Metazoa; phylum Chordata; class Lepidosauria; order Squamata; family Iguanidae; genus Iguana; species Iguana delicatissima. The sequence goes on from CAOKZL010002158.1 coordinate 77,912, forward strand.
TATTGACTCCCAGTTCCATAGAGAAAGTAATTTATTTCAGCAGAAGTACCTGTTGTATCTTAGCCTGTGTTTCCATGCTTTCTGGCATGAGCTGTTCTTGGTTGTTAATGACAATCAAGGCCAGTATGTTGAAAATAAACATTAGTGGAAATAAACAATTGTGGAGTATTTCTCTAAAAGACCAGTGATTGGACTCAGACTTTTAATAAAAACAATGAAGTTAGTTACATGTTTGAACTTGTTTGCAATGCAGCTTTAAGTATGAGTTATCAAATACCTTATAAAGAAGTGAAATACACCAGTTATATGCTTAGCTGCCCAGAGTCTGTGAAGTTCTCACCTTTTAATAATTAGGATATTTGAGACATTTGTATTGCTTTCTATAGCTTGTCTCTGAAATCTCTAAAGTGAGCCATTGACTAGAACCCAACACTGTGTTACGATACTTTTCCTAGCACAGGGGTGGGCAACATCTCCTTGAGGAGCAAGCAAGGGGCAGCCACCCATTGTCTTTAGGGGAGCAAGTTTAGTTCCCTCACCTCCCCAAAATGGCCCACTCCTGCTCCGCAGTATGGCAGTTAACTATATTGTCTTACAGTGAATGGAAGGTTTTGTCTCTCATGTTTGCTCTTTCTTGCTTTCACTTTCAGGAGTTGGAATTTTCCAATCTATTTGCAGTCCTGCATTGTATCCATTCATTCTTTGCTGCTAAAGTGGCATGTTTGGACCCACAGTATGTCAGCAGTCAAGCAACAACTTCCGCTGGTGCTTCTACTGCCAGTGCTGCTACTGCTGGTGCTGGAGCCTCTGCCATTGCGGCGTCTTCTGGCAGTAGCAAATTGAAGTACACGACTTGATATCTCCCATTTCTGCACTTGCCACTTTTCCAGGAGTACAGGGACTAAGTATAAAAACTCACCAGACTGGTTCCTTGGAGAACAGCAAGCACGAGAACTAACTCAAGAAACAAGTGGCAGTTTTCAGCAGAGGGTGGTCACAAGGGATCATGAATTAAATCTCACTTTCACAAGGCATCAGTACACAATCGAAACAGAAATGGATGACTATGTTGTGGCATAATCAGATTGTGATTTAAATGGTAGTGGAAGCAAAAGAAAGAAAAACGAACAACTGACTCAACATTGAACTTAGGTATTTAATACATTTTTTCAAGTCTCCATAATAATAAGAGGACTGTCATTTTCTTGTTTCCAGATTTTTTATGACAACTTACTGTGCTCTGGATTTAAAGTAACACCCTCTTGTTAAACAATCAATGACATAAGGACAACCAAGATGCTTACACCATGGAGCAAAAAGGAAGTGACAATAGAAAGAAGCTACTGTATCTCCTTAGAAAGAAAGCACCTTAAGTACTCTTGCAAATCCATATTTGTGCCCTTTTGACATAGAGTAATGCTCATTCTTAAGTTGCTTTCATCCCATTATTGTAGTGATCGCAGTATAGCCATATTAGGCCAACAGTTTTTCAAAAAAAGAAATATAAGTATAATGAAGCCATCTGCTATCCAAGCCTATAATATTTAAGCTTGGTTAGGCTTTGTTCTCACAAAGTCCAGATAAAGTGGAAATCTTGTGCTACTTCACAGTGCTGCTGGACATCCCTTGCTCTTCCACCAACATAAAACTAAAGCCCTCTCCAGATGGAGCATTAAATATCTAGAATGGATGGTTATAGCTTAGCATTCTCCCTAAAATGCTCGAATCTCTCTGTGTGAATGTTTTTGATAGAAGAGTGTTCTGTCATGGTGCACCTTCATGTGCAGTCTGAGGAGGAAAAGCCTTGATATAAGCTTGCTTCTGACAAAAATTAGACCTTTAATCTCAGATAGTTCCACTGAACTCTTAGAAATACACAGAAGTCATAGCATGAGGATCATGGCCATAGAATGGTTTTAATTATGAATTAATTACAAAACAATGTCATACCTGTTTAGTGAGGGGGAGGATTTAGTGCTGTCTCTCCACTGATGGAGCTGTACCTATCAGTAGAGCTGAGAGGTGGATCATTCTCCTTCCTTCCTGATGCCCCCTGCCTGCCTTCAAAACCTATGTCAGAGATCTGGGAAACCCTCAAGAGTTTTTTGTTGATACAGAGGGATGCAGGGAGAGTGAAAGAAATTCCTATCATGCGAGCAGACAGCCACTGGTGGGATATTGATTTCAGCTTATATCTTTTATTATTCAGGGTTTTTTTTCTTTTTAAAGTGTCATTTACACTAGCAGCCTTCCCCGCCCCCCAATCTCCAAGTCTGTTATTTTGTTACTGGCACAATAAAGGTTCCATAAGCCTCCATTCTTAAATCTGGTTTTCATTTTAACAACTGGAGATCAAGAAAAGAGACTCATTTACATGTTTGTATTTCATTTAGCCACTGTTAAACATGAGCGTTCAGAAAGCCATTCTTTTTCTAGTTAAATGGATCATCTTCGCCATCATAATTTTAGGAGGTACATTTGAAAAAACTTGGGAAAAACTATCTCGCCCAGTGCTGGCCATCAATCAGTCCATTTTCCCTTTTCAAACATATTAAGTATGGGAGTAGCAATCTTTTCCCCAACATATAAGTGTTCACTTTGAAGTGTTCTATAGATGTGTTCAGTTCTACTTCATATATTTGGGAACCCAAGTAAAGCAAGATTTCCCAAGGTACAGAGAAGAGTTCTGTATGTGTACAGTGCTTTTTTAGCCAGAACAGTGAATGCAAATATATTGGGAGTGCCTGATACTGCAGTGCAACCCTTCCCATATGCCATGATCACATGTGAAATGCCCAAAAAGAAAAATATATTTTATTTGTCTTTTAAGAATTACATTTTATGATGAATGTAGATGAAACTGTAAATGTTGACTTATTACATATTTATATTTCAGTGGTTATAACACTGATAAGATTCTTGACAGCCATTTTGAAAAACCTTTTTTCCTTAACTAAGCTTAGTTTTTCACTGGTCAAAATCAAGTGCACAAGTAAGTGTGCATAAACCACATTAAAATTAACAAAGATAAGTATGCTCAATCATTGCCCTTAAACAGAGATGTATACAAAAAGATTTAAGATCTTATTTGTGATATTGTGAGAAGGTTTAAATACTTACTCCAAAATGGGTTCATTTCTTTCTCTTGCCCCTTTCCCATGAGTTACTGCAAGAAATTCTGCTGGGATAGTATTTAAATTAATGCACCTATCAGCACAGATACACAAATATAATTATATGAGCCAATGCTATTTTCCATAGAAGCCTGTAAGTCAGAAATTTTATCTACTGTCTACAAGGAGTACGTATAGATTACATTGCAGGATGACAACTTGTGTGCAATTTATCTATTACTTATACATTTACTTTTAGTTTTATTATTAAATTATTTGGGGTGATATTGAAGGAACTAAAAGCAAAGTTTCCAATCATTAGGAAAGACATATACAGAACATGCCAAATTTTCATGTCTAGTAATCTGAAATAATCACAGAGAATTTCACTAGTTAAAAATATTACTATATTTGAAATCTCATTGCATGAGGTGGGATTTATGAATTGGGGTGGGATTTAAACAATACTGTATAATATTTCTCGTAAAGGAAAAAAACCCAGCTTGTTCCCAGTTCAAATCCAACCTGCTTCAGAAAACAGCATGCTAGCACTGCAGCAAGATTTATTTTTTTAAAATGTAATCAGTGCAAGTACATTTTGTGCCCAAGCTAACATCTTTTGGCCAAGTTCCAAAACATTTGCCATAACAGTTGTCCATGCACCCTGAACACATTGTTTGGCTGCTGTGCCCTCGCTCCCTTCTGTGGCTAGTGAAGAGATGGAATCAGGGAGGCATCTTTTGATATCACCATAGCCAGATACAAAATGATTATATCTCCAACTGAGATTTGCTAGCATCCTTCAATAGTTGATTTAACCATTCTGCATCTAGCTATGGGAACAAAAGTCTGATGCTTCTTCCATACCCCTCTCTCCATCAGCCACTGAAGGACCATGGGGGGCTATAGGAGCTAAATGATGAGTTTTGAGAGGATGATCATGTGGAGGATGGAAGAAACTGCCAACATCCATGACACACACATGCACAGAATAAAAAAAAAGCAGACACAAAATGGACTGAACCCTTCATATACTTCCTAATAGTCTTTGTATAGTAGAAGAAACACATACATTGGCCAAACAGGAGTGATCATTTGCATGCTGTGAAGTTGTTTGGATCATCCATTCACATTTTGATGACAAGGAGCTGAAAGATCATTCACATATGCACAATTTTCCAGATTCTACACAAGATGTCATTTTTGTGTGTGTCAGATGAATAGGTTTCCAGTGCTTGGAAAAATTACTTTCGGGGCTTCCACTTTCCAAATGCTAAAAGCAGTAGTCTATAAAGTAGCTTTTTCCATTCTGTTGGCCCCACTACAAGGAGTATATAACTATAGGTCAAAATGCCCAAACTAACTAATTTCAATTTTTATGGGAAAAAGTATATGGTTCTGTGGATTCTGCATTTACACACAAAAATTTGAGAATTCTATAAGAGATTCGAAAATATTTTTTAAAATTGTATTTTTTGTATTTTTGTATTTTTTTTTCATGAATGATCACATCATTCAAAAGACTGCTTCAAAAGATTCAAAAGATTGTTTGTAATTACTTGGAATAGAAAGCCAAGATTCTAGCAAATCCTAGTTTACTATGAATGAACTATGGAACAGAGTACACTATCCATTTGCTCCCAGCTGACTGCTCCCACAGGCATGACCAGCTTCACAAACCACAAGTAGCTCATGTCCAAAGAAGCCAATTTTTTTTTAACAAAAAGCAAATGATGGTTTGCAATCATGGCTCACCATTCCATATTAACACAGTTAGTGCACAAATCAGTTTCATAGATCTACTGTGTGGTGTTTACAATTAAAAATTGTAATAGGTCTGGAAGCATGGTACAAGATGAATTATTGACTATACTTCCATATCTGAAGTTCTATAGCTAGGAATGAAGATACTGACATTTTATTACGCATATCCTAAAAACAATGTTATGGAAGTCTGAAACAAAAGAGCTCTAAATTGAACCAAAAAAGATCTAAGCTGTTGTCATTAGAATGAAGAGTTGGAAGGAATGACTTCAGTAGAAAAAGTATCAAGCAAGTATGGCTCTGAGCATGATTGCTTTTTTTTCTTGTGCATTTAAGAAAAGTTAAGTCAGTGGTTCACTTTATAGTTGATGAGAGGATTAACACTCATTAATGGGAATTATCATGATTGTGCCTTAAAAATATCAGTCTTCACATTCTACATAATTACAGTAATCCCCATGCTACTAATTTCTTATAGTAGCAGCCACTATAACAGGGTAAGTCTTATTTTAAGTTCTAAACTATCTACTCTGTGAAGCCAGAAGCAAAATTATTCAGATTATCATATAATAGGCTCTAAAATAATGTAGATTACAAATGAATCAGATGCATAATTAGGAGATGACTCATGTAGTAATGTTTTTCACACAATAATGGCTACCATAGTCTAGTGCTGATAAAACTGCTTTACCTATATCTGTCTATGGAAAGCAAGCTGGGATTTTTTTAAAAAAGAGAATCATCCCCTCTCCTTCTCCTTCTTCCTCCTCCTCATTATTTTGACTGGCCATGTTTTGCTTAGACATGACTATCAACATGAAACTGCTGTTTTGGTAAAGGTATTCAGCTGGAGCAATTTGGTACCATCCAGCATGCATTTTAAAACAAAACCTTTAATGTACAAAAACAGAATTTAAAAAAATAAATTGAAATATTAGGTCTATGCTCACTTATATGACACCATGGGTTCAATTACCATGCTAATGTTTATTTTCTGGCCACCACTCGAAGACCTTTGGTGGAGTTCTGCTCTTCAACCTTTGAGCTAGAGATTGATGGGCATTAAACTTGAAACCTTCTGTGTAGACAGCATATGCTTTGCCAGTGCCATGATTCTACCCAGTTCAGGTGACTTAAAGACAGTAATTGCCCTCATTTTATGAAAACAATTATTCACCTATTACAAAGATTGTGATTATAACAGAATTTTTTTTATGTTGTGCTGGCCAAATTGTTTTTTAACCTGCAATTAATGTACTGTCCAATTTGATAGTCAGTGTATAGAAACTGGGTTAAATTAGGGGTCTGCTACAGCACTACAATATTGTATGGGCTGTTGGAATCTACTTGTAATCCTGAGACTTATATGGGCCAGTGCCTGTGCCTTTCTGTCTTATATGGGTAAAAGCCTACAGTGTAAATGGGTTGTTTTTGAGACCAATCTTATTGTGTGAATAGAAAGGAATTTAAAACAACTGGCTGGTTTATATACTTTCACCAACTGTGCACAGGAGTGTATATATGCTCTAGAATATTGGTCTTCAACTGCTGATGTCAGGTAGATGGCAGAAATGACATCACCACTCTGTGTGTGTGTGTGCGTGTGTGCGGGTGGGTGGGTGATGTTAGCCTTTTCTAATTTCATTCCAAAAGGAAGCCAAAAGTAATTTTGGCAATCTTCTTCCCACTATGAAGGAGTTTTCAAAAACTGCACTTTTCAACGTTTATTCACAGTTCAAGATTTATTCTGCACAAAATGCACATGTGGAATCTTTTCCACAGAAAACAGCATTTTCTATTTAAAAAATAGGATTTCTGCACATAGATATTATTTTCTGTGCAGAAAAATGCTGTACTTTGGATCTTATTTTGCACATATGGGTTTATTTCACAGAAAACAGCATTTTCTGCATAGGAAATAGCATTGTACAGAAACTAATCTTGTTTTATAATATTATTTTATAACATAGTTTATAAAAGAAAGAGGAGTTTGGTGCAGAAAATGCTGTTTCCTGTACAGCAAATGTTTTCTTCAGTGAAAAAAAGTCTAAATTTTGTACAGAATAAGTCCCAAATTGCAAAGATTCTCATCAGTCTCTCCTTACCAGGGCTTCCAAACCCCTGCCTGTGGCTGAGAAAAACTGAAAAAAGTTGTCCCCAACCTAGAGAGTGTTGAACTTGAATCATTTGCTCAACCCATCATTAGATATCAGCAAGAATAGAACTGAGGAGTTTCTAGACTACAAGTAAGGTTTAAAGGGCTTTGATTTATAACACCACATGTTCTGTATAATTCAATGCCATATAAGATTCAAGGCTTTGTTATAGTAAGTAACATTTCATTAAGAGTAGATCAAATAAGTAAGCATGCTTTTATTTATCTTGTGATGGGAACTGTAGCCCTCTTGAACTTTTCAGAGCTACTCAGAACCAGCAGGGTTTACAGCTATGACATAGCTTGTGTTGTTTAACAAGCAACTCCAAGGAGTGAATGGAATCTTGAACTTCTATGTTAATAAGGCAAGTGGTGGAGAAGGGGTGGGATATAGCCTTTAATGTAATGCTAGGGTAGGAATTCTGCAGCCTTCTGGATGCTGCTGTATTACAGCTCCTAGCATTCCTCACCACTGACTATGTTGGTGAGGGGTTCTGGGACTTGCAGTCCAACAGCATCTGGAGGGATATATGGTCTCCATCTCTTGTGTAATGTTTATTCTCAACTAGAGTAGACCCACTGAATGTATGGCACTTTTGCAAGTGTAATCTTATCATCATTCCATAGATCTGTTTAAACAGTGAATTTTCACTCCTGGAAGCTTTCAGGAGAACTCCTTTCTAAAATAAAAAGAACAAAAGGGAGGGAAGCCAGATGCAGCCCCAAGACTGGACCTTGCCCATACCTGGTACTCATTTTAAAAAAAAAGTTCTTCTCTTCCTAAGCATATTGTCACCACGAAGGTCCCAACAAGATATGCCTTCCCATTTTCTGATGATACTCTGCAAAAGCAGCAAACCTTTGACACTTTTTTCTTTGCCACCAATATAAAGGACCAGTGCTTTTAGGATAGTTAGTGGAAAAGCATGTAGATAATTAATTAAATGCATTTTTCATCACCACTTAGTTTACTAGGGCTTCTAAGACTGTACCATGGCTAAAACGGTTCTTTAAATACATAGCTGTCTTTAACAACCATTAAAACACCCAGCCACCCACCCACCGACACAATTAAAGCATTCACAAAAGCCAAATCCTAAAATTGGTTCTAAGAGCAAAAGTTTATGCCATCTGCCAGAAGACCATTATAGCCTTGGCAGCCATCAGAAGCTAAATAGGGATCAAAGCCCTCTGTACCTATGGTGTAAAGGACAGAGAAAAGTGTGCTTTAAAAACAGGGAAGGCAGCCTTAGAATTCAGAGTTACTTGAACACATGCTTAACTCGAGGCAGGCATTCCAAAGGCTTCCTTGAGTATGGTTAGCCCTGTCAGATCAAGTCAAATTTTATTTGCCTCAGACCAATAGGCACCACCTTTTTCACAAGTAGAGATGGATAATCCTATGCATGGATTTAAAGGCATCCACATATATAAAGGCATGTTATTTCACACAGAAAGAAAATTACTGTAATTGCATTAGATTTCATCAGCCCTTCAGACTTTTTGCTTCTGCTGATGCTCTATTGTTCTACTTGAAAAGGAGGGGAATGTTTTTATTAGTTTGGATTCCAAATATATGCAATTCAGAAATATGCGTCTGACAGGTACATGAGTGCCCACTTGCCTACAGAGAGCCCAGACTGATCAGAATGGTGCATCGTTCATTTCAGTGCACATAATACAACTTTTTGCATGAGTTAGTATATGTGTGTGTGTGTGTGTGTGTGTGAGAGAGAGAGAGAGAGAGAGAGAGAGAGAGAGAAAGAGAGAGCATGTGAGTGTGCTGTTTTCCCCCTTCAGTAGGAATGGAGTAGGAGAACAATACATCCCAAAACACCTGGGGGCCTTCACCAGAACGACCAAGCTGAAATATTGGGAACATTAACCTGTGCGTAACTCCTATTGAACTCAAATGCATAGAATTGAATACAGAATTTCAGTTTATGTCCTAGGATCTATGGTTGTCATTTTAAGGAAAAAATAATAATTTCAAGTCTAAAGCCCCCTCATAATGTTCCAACCTGAACACATACTAGCTTTCTTCAGATGATAGTAAGAAGCCCTCAGACACGACTGAACAAAATGAAGATCAGACTGATTTCTATATTTTACTGTATATTTTACACTTGATTTATGATATAAATATCTCTAAGTAAAATATGTATATATTGGTTGGAAAAAAATACTATTTTTGCAGCGGATGTACTATCTTGACAGAGTAATAAAATCATCTCACTTACATTTCCCCTTACCTGAAAATTGTCTGATTTTGGCTTATTCTCATTGCTTTATACATTGGTAATGTCTCATGAGTTTTTATTTGTGGTTGGGGGAAATGGCAGAGCAAATGTATTACAAGTATTATATATTTTATAAATACCGACATTTAAAAGACCAGATTAAAAAAAAAATCTGAATATTTATTTCATTTTTAATTATGTTTGTGGCTGTTTGTAGTGTTTTGTGACTCACCCAAGCCATCTAGCTGTCTAAGCTCATTAATGTACCACTAATAAAACCCTACCTTCTGTTCCATTTTGTTTCCTTGATTTGTAATCAAAAATACATGAAAACAGAAAATAAAATACTTTTTTAACAAATTATTTTGCACCTTGGGCATATAATGTGTGTTCTCATGCATTTTACTTTAGAGATTAGCTAGAGAGAAAGAACTGTCAGAGCATTTCTTTAGACAGAACATCTGTCCAGCACCTCCCTTCTTGAGAAGAGAAGTACCTTGAATAATAGGGCTGCTTGAGCACTGACAAAAGGCAAAAATATACCAATAGTGTTCTTAATTATCCTAGGGTCATCCCTTAAACACAGAGCAGAATTATCCATGCAGGAGAGGATAGTATCAACACAACAATAATTTTTAAAAAAATGGACGAAGAACAGAAATCCCAGGGAGGGAAGGGTGTGCACGAGGCCTAACGATGGTCCCTGATTGTTAGAGATACGTAGAACAAAATGAGAGAGCTGCTGGAATCCTGCATAAGAACATTCCCCACTGCATTATGATGCTGCAACTATGGCCATTTCTACATTAGATTGTTATAGTGCTATTATTCCACTTTCAACCTCCTACGGAATCCTGAGGTTTGCAGTTTAGGGAGGGGCCTGGTGTCTCCCTAAACTGCAAACCCCAGGATTCCATAGGAAGTTGAAAGTGGAATAACAGCACTATGGCCCCTGTTATAAGCTTCCCCCAAGAATTTCTACAAGCAATGCCTAATTTAGAGAATTCCCCACCAAATAAAAGTCCCCAAATTAGCTAATAACACATACTCTGAAGGCTGAGTTAGTTAATGGCTTTTAATCACAAATAGCTCTATACTGGAAAGTGATATACTGAGGACAAAATGGAGCCCTGATTTCAGAGATTTTTTTTGTCTAATTGCTGCTGAAAACAAACTTGCCATGTTCTTTTGAAAAAAAGATTATTGAATAAAAACAAATAACACTACAAAGTAAGACAAATAACAGAAAGTACGCAACGATACACGGCAATTGGAAAAACAAACAATATATAACAATACTACAAACATTAACCGATACTACAACTCACTAAAAAGACTACAAATAACTAAAAAATGCTTCCTGCCCTTCTTCCTAACAGCAAATATTAATTAAACTGTTACAACTAACAACTATTAAACCCTCAAATTTATCTCAGGCTTAGTACTTCTTCCCAAACATTCTTTTCATCCTAAATATGTACCTACAAAATTAGTTAATTAATAAAATAAAAATCCTTTATAATCAAAGATAATTACTTATCAGTTTATCCTATATTTTATATTAGTTTAATATAATAAACTCCAAAGAGTAATAACAATCATCTAAAATACTAATAATTCTAAGTAAATGAGTTATAATAATTCTAACTTAATTATTAACAATCACTTTTAATCACTTATTGGTAATCAGTTATAGTCAGTTATCAATCACTTAGACTCATTCCTCGACAAAGCTACTTATTAACAAACTTGTTATGTACTTACTTAACACATATATGTAAATCATTCTTAACTTACTCTGTATGCTACATTAATAGTCCCTAACTCATTCTTCTTGTATATTCTGTATTAATAATCTTCTATATGGGAAATAGCATCTAAAAGCAACAAACAGGGTAAAACTATTAACTCCAATTATACTTCTCTTCCAAGCTTAATTTTTTTTAAAAAAAAATCATCATCATCAGTTCACTCTAACAGAATTACCATGTTAAATGAACTTTTGATCTATTTACACATTTTTATCCATTCTCGTGGTAGAGATGAAGCATGAGTGAGTGCCATGAGAATGGAATAATCCCATAACCCCAACAGTAAAAGTGAACTGTTACTTTTGTAAACGGGTGTGCATTTTCTTCAAAGATATAGTTCCTACAGATAGCCATCTATTTTGAAATGTAATGGTCTGCTCAGAAATAAATGTGGGATTTGTCCTTTAAGAACAATCCCATTTTAAAAAAATCTATTGATCTGTCTTTCATGGTTCCTCTTTGCATGTTACTTAAATGGCCTAGGATCCAGCCATGCAGTAGTGACTTCCATAACGGCACAGTGGATAAATCTGGCTTCAGTGTCAGCAGTTCCCATCATGACACAATGGATAGTTCTGGGCTCGGTGTCAGCATTCTTTAAGGATTTATTTGCACGGTAGCACAACCAACTGCCAAGTCAGCCTTTTCTCCAGATAATGTTTAGTGCTGAGTTAATAGATAACACATAATCATTTGTTCCAATGAGAGAGAGGAAATACCTGCTTAAACAGCAGGGGTAACAATGGTCTGAAACTTTGCTTGCTCACAGAACACGCTGAGCTTTTAACTTTTGGTAAATGTATTGTAGAGTTATCTAACATAGCTGATTTGACAACTACAGTTCAGAGTCTTTCTCAGCTCTATCTGGCAATGGCAAGGATTGAATGTATGATTGTTTGAAAGCAAAGCATATGTTCAACCACTGAACCTATGGTCTTTTCCCTATCATTGTATTATCTAGCAAGGCAACAAATGAGATGTAAATGTCTTGCACATTTCCACATATCCAGTTTATTGACTGTCACTTTGAGGGAATGAGAAAACTTGCAGTGTTATGCCTTTATATTACCCATTTGCCAGCATTCTGTTGGTGACTTAAATAAATGTAAGTCCAACATAGGAGCCAGAGTGATACAGAGCTAGACTAGAACCCTGGAGACCAGGGTTTGAATCCCACTCAGCCATGGAAGACAGCTGGGTAACCTTGGGCAAGTCACACTCTCTCAGCCTCAGCAAAAGGCAAAGGCACCTCTGAACAAATCTTGCCAAGAAAACTCTGTAATAGGTTCACCTTAAGCTGGAAATGATTTAAAGGTACACAATAACAACAACAACAACAAAAGTCCAATGGATGCCTGTATATTATTATTATTATTATTATTATTATTATTATTATTATTACTATTAGTCATTACAAAGGTTCTAATTCTAATTCTTCCCTCTGTAATGATCAAAGGCTTGTCCAGGACTCACAATTTCATTGCATTAGCTCCCACCCACAGCTATTCAGTGGCAGAAAATCCTAGCAGACCTCAGCAGATAATGTCATTGGTCTGTGTCTGGCTATGGGGACATAGCCAGCCCCTTCTCAGATATCCTCCCGCCAACAGCTCTTAATGGCTATGGTGAGTCTGCAGTGGCTAAATGGTAAGTCAGTGTGGTTTTGGTGAGAGACGTAGAATAATTCCACCTATGGAAATTTTATTGTACGCTCTGCAATACAACATCTCATAATTTTCTGTCGTGAAATGATACAAGGGACAGAGGAAGAAGAAAACACATCCTTCCCAGTTTCAACAGCCCATCATCTGATGTAATGGCTTATTCCAATCTTGGATAATGTAGGGGTAGAAAATGAATTCTCCCTTTCTCCTTTGGAGTTTTGCTATCACATTTTTTTGTTTATTGTTGGAACTTTTGCCAGATCACTTATCTTGGCAATAGTTAAATAATTTTGTTCGTGTGGTAGTTATTTATTTAGTATCCTGCTTTATAGAGGATGTGAATTTCTGGAACAAGAATTTCTTCTAAAGAGATCAAAGAAAAAATAATTGTTTAATTATACATGCTGTATTATACTTACTAGCATCATTATGCTGTGGAAAATTTAGCTCTATGGGCAATAACATTACATACAAACCAAAGAGATGCCCCTTCGGCTGTGTACCGCTGATTATTTCTGAAGAACAATACAAACAAGTTCTTATAACCACTGCAGCACTGCTCTTGTACTGCTAGCTTGATAATTGTACAGCTATTCTTGGAGAAAGCTCAGTGGAAAGAGAAAATATGTTGTTTCTGGTTCCCACCCACTAACTTCTCAAATCCCATTTAGCTTGATAATGCTGGAAATAGATGAAATTATAAGCCTTCTCAGATCTAATCAATACCACGCTTAAAGGAAAGCTTTTTAAATGGGGATTCAGATGTCAGGACATTAATGAGGCGGGGGGAATAGTATTTATTTTCCACTCTTTTAAAAGGATGTGCACGCATGGATTGTAGATAACACCTTTCCCTTCATATAATAACAAACCACAAAATAAAAATAAAAATAGAGCTTTAAAAAATTCAAGATGTGAATTTGAAAGGAGAAAAATGTTACTCATCACAGTGCATTTAATGTGACATTCCTGGCAATCACAATAAAATATGTTCACATGTCACATTTCTTGGAAACTTTCTTGGAAATTTCTTGGAAAATTCTTCAATTTTCCTTTATGTTGAAGTGATATCAAAATATGTAAGAAGAGATTTCAGTCATTGTTCCTCATTCTCGGTAACCTGTTTCGAAGGGTCTCCTGGACTGTGTGTGAGTCTCTTCATAGGTGTAGGGATTCTTGTGACAAGAGAAGTGGAGAAGATTTCTTATGACCGGAATTTAGCACTATTCTGAAAGCACGCTACTTTGTTCTGTTCCTATTCAGCTAAATTCAACATTATAAGAGTTGCTGCAATAGAATTTTCTTTTATCTGCAGCATCCTAAAAATATTGCTCAAAGCTGATGGTGGGGTACAATGGGAAGAAGTAATTTCCCCCCAGTTCTGCCACATATCTCCTTTCCACCAACAATGGATCCCACCTGTTATATTTCTGTCATTGCCATGATTAATCAAAGACCAACTATATGTGACTAATATCTGGGCATTGGTAATGAATGGAAGGAGGGGGTCACAAAACTGGCATTCTATAACAAAGCAGATACTTTTTTTGTAAATGTGCTAAGTAGTGAATCTGCTCACATGGCCTTAATATCCCAAAGGCACCAGATCCCATCTTATCTTGGAAGCTAAGCAGGGTCAGCTCTGGTTAGTACTTGGATGGGAGACCACCAACAAATACCAGGAAGGGAATGGACAAAGGATCTCTGAGCATTTCTTGAAAAAAAACCCCTATGAATGAAATTCAGGAGATCAACAGGCAACTTGAAGGTGCACACACACATACAGACAGACGAAGAATCAGCTTGCTTTCAGGTTAATTTGAAACAACTGAACCTAGGAGACCAACAAATTGGTCCAATGTGATATATCTTAAATTAATCTGTGTGGATTTTTTTTAAAAAACATTTTTGTGAATAGTTCATGCTCGTCATCAGTTTTGTTACCCTAGGGATAAACGTTGCCCTTAAGCTGCTTAACGCTTTGATGCGATAATGTACAGCCTGATTGGGCAAAGGTGATTTTTTTTTTAGAAAATATCAAAAGACATGGCAAATTAGTTTCCTTCTTTCCTACATCTTAGCCAGCTTTATTGCCCACTCACAGACAAAATGGAACAACCAAAGAATACAGAACATCGGTTTCCCTACTGCATATTGAATTTCTGCAGTTAGATTCTCATCTCATTCCTCTTAACAAATCTTCATGCACCAACACATTTGTTGATTCTTCTTTTGCCCAGAAGCTATTTGTGATTATACACACACACACACACACACACACAGATGCAAGTACACCAGGCAGTTCCACTGTGTATTATACCCTACTCTGTTCTCAAATTACTGATTAATACTGAAGATTAATAAGAATTAATTCACTCAAGAGTCAAAGGGGTGGCCTTTTGTTTTTCTCTTGTTTTTGTTTCAGCCAAACAATCTTCTTCTCACTGTGAGGCTACTAGCAGTGGCAAATGTAACATGAGAACACAGCAATCATGGATACAACCACTAGAAATGCCCACTAAAAATGCCACTTTTGCCAGTTAGTACAAACTGTGCATGTCTTCTGCTTAGATCCTCTGTTCTGCTACACAATAATAACACAATAGGAAAGAAAGTGAGATCAGATTGCATGGATTTCTTTAACTAGATATAAGACTAATTATCAATCACTGATAAGCCTTTGTGCAATTAGAACCATTAAAGCAAGTGCAGGAACATGTAAGGTGAGTCCATCCTCTCAGCTGGCTCCACATCAATCCTGCTTATGACTTTCCATGTGTTGGAAGTGGAGACCATATGTGTGGTGGCATGGTTCAGAACCCAAGTTGTGCACAGTTCTAACTCATGTACTGAAGTCTCCCTGCCTGTGGTCTGTTTGTTCTCCAACACCTGGAAGGTAGAGATCTTGGCTGACCAGGATCTGGTGAAAAACAGCCCCGTCCCTCAACCTCACCAGTGAACCACATTCATCACCCAACAGCTGAACATGTACCAAGTAAGGGTTTTTTTTCCAAAAACAATTATTTGTTCCTAAGTATGCAAAGGGAAATAGTAGCACCTTTGAGACTAACTGAGAAAAAAAAGTTTGTAGTATATGTTTTTGTAGACTGACACTACTTCGTTAGATTCATGACTCAGAGATTTTCCACACTACAATGTTTTAGTGCTATTATTCCACTTTTAACATCCGGCGGAATTGTGGGGTTTGTTTTTACTGAGGCCAAAGAGCTCTCTGGCTGAGAATTCTAAATGTCCTTCCCTAAACTGTAAACTCCAAGATTCCATGGGATGTTGAAAGTGGAATAATAGCACTATAACAGTTTAGGGTGGAAGTGGCTGCAGTCTCAAAGGTGCTGAAATATCCCTGTGCATGCTGATCCAGACTGCCATGGCCATATCTTTGAATTCTTACTCTTAAATAGTTCTTCAGTGTAGACACTCCAATATCACAGTCAAGAACTGAGGCAAAACAGCACTGAAGGGTTGAATACAGCTAGATTGCACAAATTGAACAATTCTTGTTCAGCCTTTTTCTGCAAATGGAGAAACAAATATATACAACCTTGGCACTTCCATATTGCTATGCTTGATTATGCACCTCCCTCAATTTCTGATATTAGAAAGGAGGGCCAATACTTATACAGCCCAAACCAGCACAGTCCATTGTCATGTGCTGGCTAACTAGTTTACTCCCAAGAAACACTCAAAGGTTACAGCAGCATTTAGTAAGGTACTAGTGTATAGCAGCTAAAATGGTTGCTAGACCTGAAATACATCAGTAAACAATCAAGTTATATAGAAGCACATATTTATACATGTGAACAGTTTCAATTGATGGGGCCACCAATGTCCTCCCCTTTCCCGAACCCCAAATGGTTCCCAGAGGAAATAAGATGTTTACATACTTTGATTTTGAGAATCTAAAATCCTCCCAGGTTTAAGATCCTCCCAGGTTTTCCCTCTCCCGAAATTGTTTTAACTATGACTTCCTGGGAACTTAGGTCTCTGTCCTTAATACTTCCTCTTAACACTGACTAGATGCCCCTGAGTATACAGCTTCACACATGAAGCCTTTGATCCCTAGGTTGGTTTTTCCCCACCACTGAAATGCAAAACATTGTTGCTGGCCGTTTGATATTCCATACATCTTCAATACATCATTACAAGCAGCATTTAGCATTGGTTACATCACAACTAGAAAGCAGATCTATCTCTAAAGTCTAGCTAATCAAAGGGCCAAATACTTTCATGGCAGGAATGAGTCTCTGGCAAAAAGAGAGGTTATCAGCAAATCTGAGAAAATTACACAGTTTTCAATTGTCTGAAATCTTTAGGAGAGGAGGAAATCCATTAATGGAAGACTCAGGCCAATTCTACACATAGGATGTTGAAAGTGGAATTATAGCGCTATAACAGTCCAGTGCGGAAATGGTCTCAAATAGCCCAGTGAAGTACTCCATGGCCACAGAATGCTGGCTGATGGGTGGTAGAGGGGAAAAAATACTGGGTGAGAGGGCAGATGGAAAAGGACTTGGCTGTCAGGGGCAATAAACAGGAGCACACCACACTACAACATTTTGTCACACTCCCATATGACTCTGTACTTAGAATCATACAATCAGAGAAATGTAGAGTTGGAAGAGACCACACGGGCCATCCAGTCCAACCCCCTGCTATGCAGGAACACCCTCAAAGCACTCCCAACAGATGGCCATCTAGTCTCTGCTTAAAAACCTCCAAAGAAGGAGATTCTACCACACTCTGAGGCAGCATATTCCACTGCTGGACAGCCCTGACTGCCAGGAAGTTCTTCCTGAGGTTCAGGTGGAATCTCCTTTCCTGCAGCTTGAATCCATTGCTCCTTGTTCTGGTCTCTGGAGCAGCAGAAAACAAGGCCTCTCCCTCCTCTATATGGCATCCAGATATTTAAACATGGCTATCATGTCCCCTCTTAATCTTCTCTTCTGCAGACTAAACATACCCAGCTCTCTAAGTCTATCCTCATAGGGCTTCCAGGCCCCTCACCATTTTGGTCGCCCTCGTCTGGATTTGCTCCAGCTTGACCATGTCCTTCTTGGATTGGGGTGCCCAGAACTGGACACAGTATTCAAGATGAGGTCTAACCAAAGCAGAGTAGAGTGGTACCAGTACCTCCCTTGATCTAGACACCATACTCCTATTGATGCAACCGAGAATTGCATTGGCTTTCTTGGCTGCCGCATCACACTGCTGACTCATGTTCAGCTTGTGGTCTATTAAGACTCCTAGATCCCTTTCACACGTACTGCTATCCAGCCACGTTTCCCCCATCCTATATTTCTGTATTCCATTTTTTCTACCTAAGTGTAGGACCTTACACTTCTCTCTGTTGAATTTCATTTTGTTAGCCATGGCTCAGCTCTCCAATCTGTCTAGGTCATTTTGAATTTTGATCCTGTCCTCTGGCGTATTAGCAACCTCTCCCAATTTGGTGTCATCTGCAAATTTGATGAGCATGCCCTCCATTCCTTCATCCAAGTCGTTGATGAAGATATTGAACAGCACTGGGCCCAGGACAGAACCCTGTGGCACCCTGCTAGTCACTTCTCTCCAGGATGAAAAGCAGCCATTTGTGATCACCCTTTGGGTTCGGTCGGTTAACCAATTACAAATCCAACTAACAGTAGCCCTGTCCAGCCTGCATTTTACTAGCTTCTTTGCAAGAACGTCATGGGGAATTTTGTCAAAGGCCTTACTGAAATAGAGATATGCTACATCCACAGCATTCCCTTCATCTATCAAGCTAGTAACTCTATCACAGAAAGAGATAAGATTAGTCTGGCATGACTTATTTTTGAGAAATCCATGTTGACTTCTCGTGATTACCCTCTTGCTTTCTAAGTGATTCGAAACTGACTGTTTAATGATCTGCTCCAGGATCTTTCCGGGTACTGATGTCAGGTTGACTGGGTGATAATTATTTGGGTCCTCTTTTTTCCCTTCTTGAAGATGGGGACAACATTTGCCCTCTTCCAGTCTGCTGAAACTTCTCCTGTCCTCCAAGATTTCTCAAAGATTATAGCAAGCGGTTCCGAAATGACCTCTGCCAGTTCTTTTAATATGCTAAAATGCAATTCATCTGGCCCTGGAGACTTGAATTCATCCAGTATGGCCAGGTATTCCTGCACCACCTCTCTACCTATTATGTGCCTCATTTCCCCTGCTTCCTCAGCTGCTCCCCAACCACCAGGTTGAGTGCTTGTATCCTTCTGGGAAAAAACTGAGGGAAAGAAGGTGTTAAGTAGTTCTGCCTTTTCTCTTCGCCCTGTTAATAATTCACCATCTTCTCTGCGCAGCGACCCTTTCGTCTCCTTCTTTTTCCTTTTGCTGCGAACATATTTAAAAAAGCCCTTTTTATTGTTTTTAATGTCTCTGGTCAGCCTAAGTTCGTTCTGTGCTTTAGCCTTTCTGACCTCCTCCCTACCTCTCCTGGCTACCTGCCTAAATTCTTCTTTGGTGGTTTCCCCCTTCTTCCATTTCCTGTATATGTTTCTCTTAACACTGAGCTCAGCTAAGAATTCTTTAGTCAACCATTCTGGTTTCTTCAGATGCCTTCCATTTTTCCTCCTTATTGGCACAGTTTTAGACTGTGCCTTCAGTAACTTCCTTTTAAGGAACTCCCATGCCTCCTGAACTCCTTTCTCTTTCACTATTCTTGACCATGGAATTCCAGCCAACATCTCCTTATTTTTACAGAAGTCCGCTTTTTTAAAATCTAAGATGAGTGTCTGGCTACACTTATCTTCTCCTTCCCACTGAATGCCAAATTCCAATAGGGCATAGTCACTCCCCCCTAAAGATCGAACCACTTCTACCTCATTAACAAGGTCATCTGTGTTGGTCAGGATCAGATCTAGAATATTTGATCCCCTTGTAGCCTCTTCCACCTTCTGGACCATGAAATTGTCTGTAAGACTAGCAAGAAACTTGCTGGACCTTGCTGTCTTGGCAGAGTTTGACTGCCAACATATATCCGGGTAATTGAAATCTCCTATTATTACTGTATCTCTGCTTTTTGAATGTGCAGTCATTTGGCTGAGGAAGGCATGTGTCATCAAAGTCCTCAGTCTGGTTTGGAGATCTGTAGTAAACCCCCACCAGAATATCCCTATTGTTTCTCGCTCCTTTAATTCCTACCCAGATGCTCTTGACTTAGCTTTCTGGGTTTAAGTCATGGATCTCTTCACAGGTGAAAACATCCTTGACATACAAGGCTACTCCTCCTCCTTTCTTGTTAGGTCTATTTTTACAAAATAGGCTATACTCCTCTATTCCTACACTCCAATCATGAGACTCATGCCATCAGGTCCCAGTGATGCCTATCAAATCGTATTTATTTCGTTGTACTAGGAGTTCAAGTTCATCTTGCTTGTTTCTCTTACTCCATGCATTAATGTAGAGACCCTTAAGTCCCCGGGTCCTTCCTGCAAGTCCTGTACTGTAGTTTCCACTCCTCCCACCATTGGACGCTTGTACTACTTTGTCAATATCATTTGGGCCTTTTCCCCCAGCACTCGCCGAGTCCTTGCCCTGAATAATATTGTCTCCCTCCCTAGCGGAACTTAGTTTAAAGATCTCTTAATCCTCCTTGCAAGACTGTTTGCAAAAACATTACTGCCAAGTTTCATGAGGTGCAGCCCATCCCTTGCCAGAAGCCCATGTTCATGAAAATTCAGGCCATGTTCCAAAAACCAAACCGCTGCTGGTGACACCATGTGCGGAGCCGGTTGTTGACCTCTGCTATTGCCCTTTCCCTTCGTGCGCCATATCCTTGAACAGGGAGGAGAGACGAAATGACCATCTACACACCAAGGTCCTTAAGCATTTTTCTCCATAAGCTCATAGTCCTTTGCAATATGGTAAAAGCTGCGCCTCATCATGTCATTGGTTCCAACATGAACCACAATGAGGAGCTTATGGTCAGTGGGCTTGACCAGCCTGGTTAGTCTTTCCGTTATGTGGTTGATCTTGGCTTCAGGAAGACAGCAGACCTCTCGATTGAGCTTGTCCAGTTTACAAATTTCCGTTTCGGTTCCTCTGAGCAAGGAGTCCCCAACAACCAGAACTCGCCTCCTCTGAGGCTTGTCCTGGGCTCCTCGACAAGCATGTTCTTCTAGGACTGCCTGGGCATTCTGTTTAGGCTGGGAGTGTTGATCTAGTTGACATTCTGTTCCCTCCTCCTGGTGCTCCTCATCGTTTGTAAGGCCAAGAACTTTGAAGCGATTGTGTATGGTGAGAGTCTCTGTTACCTTCCTGGTCCTTCTACTCCTCCATGTGACATTCCTCCAAGTCTCCATTTCCTGGCACAGTGTGCTGACTTCCTGATCTGGCATCTCCTCCGCGCATTCGGTCTTGAGGAAGGTCTTCTCCGCCCTATTCAAAAACTCCTCACCTTCCCTACTCTTCTTCTATTCTGATTAAAACAGAAAAGTAATACAGTGTTCAATACAGTAGGCCAATACAGTGACAAGCAGTATAATTATGTTTAAGCAGAACTTTTTCATGAAGGGCAAACATATGTTCTCTATGATGGAACATAAATGCCATCACAACATGAGTAAAGCACTTGGCCTTACCAATCATGAACAGTTTAAAATAATTGTTTATCTAATTCATGGAACTGAATCTTCAGGCTGTATTATGTAGCAGCAGATAAGGAACATCTGAAGGCCTGATTTGAGCAGCTAAGCTGAACACTTCAGTATTATGAAAAAAATCCATTTCTCTGTAGAGGCTGCCTGATAGATGTCTGAAAATAAACACAACCAGTTAACAGTCAGTGCCAAGAACTATATATTTTGCCATTGAAAAAGTTTTAGTATTTTGCTCATATTCTTAAAAAATATATTTAGAAAAACCTTTTATTTCTAAGTCACTCTTAACCTACCTGCAATACTGTAGTGCCAGGAGTATATCTATAAAAACACATCACAGTGAATATATCACCATATTTCTAGCACAATAGAGGTGCATTTACTAGAGATGAATGGTGTTAGGAAAAGTGTTTTATTATTGTTAAAATGAACTCACTGCTCACTTGGCAATATACATCCATGTAGCATGCCTCTATGAATCTTTCCATAGTGAAGGATAGCTATGTTTAGAATGCTAAAGGGAAACAAACAGAAACTGGAGAACATCCAATAAAAATCTACAGAAGAAACTGGAGAACAATCTCATGCTCAAAAGATAGGTGTTTTATTTATACACACATTTTTGCCTGTATGTTTTCTTAAGGCCTTCTTCAGAGGGTTATATAAAATCATAAAAGCACAACATGTAAATACATTATATGACATTATAGAAAACTATTGGCTGGCATCCTGTTCAATAGGATTGCAAGTTGGACTTACAATTTTGTAACTTCTGGGATTTATGCTTATGGTCATTGATGACTGAATGTCACCACGAAAACCTCCCTCTTAAGCCAGGCAGTGCCCCAAGTGAAGGGTTTCTGAGGGGCTGCACACTGGGACACAGGGAAACAGCAACTGTAGCACTCTTCCATTCACAGGGAATGTTGAAATAAGCAGTTTTGGCAGGATCTTAAAGGACCTCTCCAGCCATATGTTTCAGTGTGCCTTGTGACTGGAAGAGCACTGCAGTCATCATTCCTCAGCGTCCCAGCCTTCTTCAGTGTCTTGGAAAACCTTCAGCTGGGGCACTCCTGACTTAAGGGGGAGGGTTTTTCACAGGGGGGGTGGCATCAAGTTCCATGAGGGAAAGAACTGTAGCCAATGGGCACAAATACAGTATCAGTACCTGGCAATGGCATGGGCAGAATTATCAGTCCTCCAAGTAAGATACAACTTTGAAATAGCTTCCCAAAAGAGATCTGTCTGGTGCTGTCACTGTATACTTTTCAGTGCCAGGATAAATCATGTTTGTACATCCAGGTATTTCAAATTATTGAATGTCCAGCCACTTGTATGTCTTCACGTTGTAATGTATTCTATGAGTTTTAACATTGTATTATATTTCGATTCTTATGCTGAGTGTTCCAAATGTTTTTTTTTTAGAAAAGGCATGTTATATAAATTCTTAAATTAAAAAAGAAAAGACAAGAAGGGAAGACTAGGCATGTAAGCTTCTCTTCTTCAGAAATCAGTGCTCAACATGTGGAAACTAGGGCGGGAATGAGAAAGGTATGTGGTATCAGAAAGTGGGACCAGCAATGTAGCCCTACTTCCATTAAATGTGTGAGACCCTTTAATGTGTATTTCATGCAAAACTTGAAAATGTTACTTTTGTCACTAAGACTGAGATTTGACATCGTTTCAGCACAGCATAAATATCTGCCAGTAGATGTATGTCTTTTTGTTGGTTGGTATTTACCATCAAGTTGACTTTGATGTGGTGGTGCTATGAATCAGAGACCTCCAGATTTCCTGGTCATGAACTGTCCTGCTCAGATCTTGCAAACTCAGGGTGCTGACTTCCTTGATTGAACCAATCCATCTGTAGTGTGGTCTCCCTCTTTTCCTATTGCCATCTCTACTTCTATTGAGAATTCAGGCTTGATTTGCTCTAAGACCCATTCATTTTATTTTTATCAGCTCATGGTATCCGTAGAACTCTTCTCCAGCCTCACATGTCAAATGAGTTAATTTTCTTCCTGTCAGTTTTCTTTGCCACCCAGTTTCCACATCCATATACAGAAACTGGAAATCCTGTGGTGTTATGCAATCCTCATACTGAATACCAATATAGAACAACACACACCATTCATTTGTCACTGCACATAGTTGACAACCCATTGTGCGATTGCAATACATAACACATAAAGGCAATGCATAAAGGCAAAGCACATTCACATGCCACTCTGTGTGCATTAATGTGCAACTGTGTGTCCAGTGGCATCACATGCACAACTTGGCTTATGTCACTAGCACCTGGGTATGACTGTTGTGTATTGCCCTACAAAAGTACTCTACATAAGTAGCACAACTTAAACCTCTGTGTTTATCACTAACTGGATGCTGACCTGTTAATATGAATTTTCTAATAGTCTGACACTATATTCTCATCTAAGCAAATTCTTTGTTTCCCAGGCCAGAGAACAAATGATGTGAAACAAAACTCTTCATAGGTTTCAAATGTGATTTTGGCTAATTTGCAACTGAATTAAACTATTATCATGAACTCTAGTCTAACCTTTTGCTAGTTAAGGAAGTTAAAGGAGCTCAGACAATTTACCGTTGCTTCTCAAAACATTTAATGAGGCCAACTTTTAGAAGTGGAATGTCACACTGAGGCATAACTAAAAAAATCACTTTCTGTTAATAAGCATGTGATTAACCTTTTTCAGAGAAGCAGTTATGATGCATGTCATCTTTCTTTATTTCATTTTTGTCACCTCTAGCTAGAAAAGTGAGGGAAATGCACAAAAACAAGAGAACAACAAAGCAAACAAATCCCAGATCTATAGGAGGAATAAACTTGGCAGCTTTGATCACAAAGTCAATGTTGAAGGCAAAGGATAAAGAAGATTTCAGAGACAAAAACAAAACAAAGCCAACCCCCAAATCATAAGGGCCCCAAAGGGGTGGTGCATAGCTGAAACTTTCAAGACCTTTTCCTGCTTCTTGAAGTTATCAGGAACAACTCTTGGTCCCAATAGCACAAGAACTATTAGAAAGCAGAACAACTACTGCCAGGAGAAAACTCTAGCAAGACTTTCTTCCCTTTCATTCTTATTGTTTCTTCAATAAAGCAACAACAATAGATGTCAGTTAGCTTGAGACTGGGGAGCAGTTATCTGGCATTTATACTCCATTCTGTTTCAGAGACTGGCACTGAGCCTAAATTCTCCTCTCTGGTCAGGAACATTTAAAAGACAGAGTTTTATGTCAAGTGCGGTGCTCAACCCTCTTCATGATTTCACCTGTGATAACAAATGGGACATGTAGAAAGATGAATTTAAATATTAGAAGACTCTTCCATAATGTTATCCCAGTTCCAGAGGCCGCATACTTCTGCTCTTTTAGTAAACAGCAATAATAAATATTTGGCCAGTTCTATGAGATAACTACTATCATGTCTTTCCTGGAGGACTATTCTTCTTCAAAGAAGAGTTAGAATGACAGATCCCAGGAAGAGGGGTCAGACGAGAATCTGGAGATTCAGACTGGTGACCCATCTTTGGAACAACTGGAGGGTGAGGTCAGGCTCAAACCTGTCCTTGTCCCCAACAAGAGCAAGGAGCTGTTGCAGACATGGAACAGAGATGCCTTCAAGTTCCTCACAGAGACAATGTCAGAAAAGATAGCATGAAAGAGCTGAAGAATTTGGCAGGACAAACTCTGGTCAACAGAACTAATCAGGGACAGGTGGACTTTCCTAACAGTTGTATATAAACAAATGCTCCTAAGATGCCAAGTTGCTAGTTTCAACATCTGTTTTGCCTGGTGCATGAACTGTGCTTCCATGATCCCTGCCTGGTATTGGAACTTCTTGACTTCTCTGACTTTCCTTGGCACATTTCCTGGACTTCTTTCTGGCATGCTTGCTGCTCCGCATTACAGAACGGTAAGACACTTGTCTGTTTATCTGACCTTGGCCTCTTTATTGATGACTTTCTTTATCTGCTCCATCAAAGGATAATACTCATCTGAATCTCTGTGCACTGACTCAGGCCTGACTCTGACACCTCCCTGTCAGCCCTCTGCCTTGGTTGTTTGCGCAGTGAAGCTTCTAACCACATTAGGCATTGTGGCCACAGAAAAGGACAATTGCCTTCCCTCTTCTGGGGCCCAGAGGATAGGAAGATAAAATGAAATGAAGACTGTAGACACAAATTCAGCTTTTGACTACAGCATGCCCCAATTTCACCTCAGTAAAAACTTTTTTTTAAAAAAATGCACCAGGAGAGAAGATTTTAGTCCTACTGCATCACATTATTTCAAAAATCCACATAGAACTAGATTTATAAGGTGGACATTTTGCAGCTGAGTAATCTAATTTTTTGTGAATGATTTACTTACGTTTGCCATGCACATTCTTTTTATTTTTATTTTATGTCATATCATCATCATCATCCTCACTACCACCACCATCTATCTATCTATCTATCTATCTATCTATCTATCTATCTATCTATCTATCTATCTATCTATCTATCTATCTATCTGGTTTTTGGGGTACACTTTTCTCCCAACCATTACCTTACTCAGAACCTAATCCTCAATACATTGGAATTTTCATTGGAATGAGAAAAGAACCCCTAGCTCAGTGGCCCTAGTACTTGAGGAGCAAAATATAATGCTTTGTATAGTCTTTAATTTGTATTAAATATGTTGTTAGCCACCTTGAGTCCCATTCTTAAGAACCAGGTGGGATGTAATATAGGGGCTGCAGTACTGTTTTAATAGCTTCTGGGCCGTGCAGGGTCCTGTAGGTCTGCCTTGAAATTTTGGACTAACAGTCACAAAGTCCCACTGATTAGCAAAGATAAAATGAATTAGCATTCTGTGATAGAGAGGGACTAGCTCAATGTACTCTAGAAGCACTAATAGTCACAAATGCTGATAACATTTAAAAGCCATCTAATACCACCTCATGCAGAAAATTACGCATATGTCAGTCTGTAGAGTTTCTCCAGTTTCCATCTTGAAGCTCATTACATCCTGCTTCAGTACAAACTTTTCTTCTGCAAAGACTTTTGTATGTATTTTGTGCACATTTTCCAAATGTACCCCTTGAGTAAAGTGTGTTTGTGTACATTTTAGAACTGTATGCAGTGTTTTGTTTTTTGTGGATGTGAATTAGACACATCCACACATGACACACACAAACAGTCACACACATATTTTTCTTTTGTAAAAGCTAATTCAAACCTGAAATGCACAGATTTCTGACTGAAAATTGTGTACAGCTCCATATTCAGTTACAGGAGGGGTGAATTGCCTACATCTGCAAAGTAAAAAAAACCGAGTGTGCTTCTCACCTATCTCTATCCCTAGCAGGCATACAAGTATAATTCCAGTGAAATATAAGTATTAGTACTCTAGGCATAGCACTTGGGAATGTAAGAGATTAGGTATAAAGTTTCATCCAGGCTGAAGTGTACCCCATCTTCTTTCTCACTTCGTTTGAAACCCACTTCTTTCTTCTCTCACTGACACAGCCATGTAGCAGACAGTCGAGAACTGGAAGTGGCAAAGAAACATCTGACTACATCTATATAAACAGATGCATGACAATGTCACCATCCTCTAGGACTTCTGAAACAGATCCCAGAACATATCTTCATTGTTGGGCGCCTGGCTATGGGGACATAGCCAGATACTTCATTGCTGCTGCAGACTTTCCACTGCACACTACATAGTCAAGTTGGCAGTCATTGTATGAGTGAGGGAGTGTTTCTAAGTCCTTCTCAGTTGTTCAGGTGATGAAGCCAAAAAAAAAGGAAATGAGCAGTAGAAAGCAGCTGGTATGATATAGTTACTATGATTCTACTAATCATTTTGGCTAGAAAAGCAACTCTAGCAGTTGTAGAAACTGCAGCCAGTTGAAATACAGCTTGATTTAATCTATGAACATTTTCCCACATGGTTGTGTACATGCATGGGGCCTAGAAGAAAGAATTACTGTTTTCATGAGTTAAATAAAGCATTCATATAGAGAACATCTGTTGGGCACAGGAAGCATCCACTGCCTTTGTAAATGGACTAGAAAGAGCCAGTTTACACACATGGAAGTTCCATATGCTGGGTTTTATGATATGATTGACTGCTTACGCTTAGTGGCTAGGCATGGCAGTTACTCAAGTTTCTCCCTCTCAAACATCTGTTAAGGTGCAAGCTCCCATGTCTGACAACAAAGGATTGCAGTGGCTTTTTAAAAAGGTATGAGAAAGAGGGATATAACATAAAATATCACATACTATGTGGAGCAGAATTCTGTACCTTTAATGATTGTCTAGAAGAGTGAATTTTAGCAAGTGCTTCTTGCATGGCAGGCAATACCTGCTGACTTTACCTTAAATACCTGCATACTTTTTCTATGGTCATGATAGAAGGAGGCATCCCATACCTTCTCCATGTGAAGCCCTTGTGAACATTTGACCTACCTACTTGCTGATGGTACCCTCCCACCCACAGCTAGTGATCATAGAGCCGGGAACAGGCGGCTAGGCAGTCTGCGGCAGTGTTTCAGAAGCTGGAAACCAGAAGACAAGTTGGTCATGGATATCAAGAAAGTTTCCAAAGTAGATTCAGCATAGCACAATGAGCTGTAATTGAAAAGAAATCCTGGGGGTGGAATCGCTTTCCACTTGAAGCTCTACATTATGGCCAATAAACAGAAAATAAAAAGAGGAGTAATTTTTCCCTCAATTAACTAAACTTGAAAATAATGATAAATCAAGAAAACAATTTCAGTACCTCACTATTTTCTTCACGATAATGCAACAGATACATGATAAATGGGGGGGAATTTAGTTAACAGTAATGAACAAAATATGAAATTTGTTCATACAAGGGAATAATAATTTTGTTATCATTACATCTAAGTGAAGACTTAAGCCTTTTAATACAATAGCATCTGACCTCTTAGGAAATGTGTAATGCAAGCAATGGAAACTATCAATTCAATAACAATAGAAAATGAAAACTCATTTATAAATGAAGGTGTGTTTGGATAAGGAACCATTAGTTCTACATTTAGCTTTAAATAATTTGATAACTTGTCCTAAATTTAGATAAAGATTTGCAATTGTGTGATTAGGATGATCTAATTATGTATATTTTATAATGTACTGCAACTTGTGGGTGCTCTTGAAGAAGACATCCATCCTGGAAGGCCTTGTGACTGATATGACCATGAGTGTCTTTGTGCAATAAACAGCAGCAGTTCCCTTTCCTAGGGAGATGAATTTAGCCACAGTGATCCATGCTTTAATTTCATCTGCATTAGACTACTGTAATATCCTCTACATGGGCCTCCCTTGAAAAGTGTTTGGACACTAGAACTACTCTAAAATACTATAGCCAGATTCTTATTTAGTGTGTGCTTTAAAGTCCAGATACCACCAGTATTTAAAGAATTGGCTTCCAAGGTGTGGTTTGACATAACAAACCCAAATTAGTTTGGGGTCAGGATATCTAAAATATTTCCTACTTGTGTATAAGCCTGCTAGTTATCTGAAATCATCAGTGGAAGCACTGTTTGTGTCCCACCCATCATTGAGAGGCTAGGTCAAGTGAATACACAAGACAAGACTTTCTTTATGGTAGCACACTATTTGTATAACTCCTCCCATGGAAGTCATGTTGGCTCCATTTCTGTTGAGTTTTTGACATTAGAAGACAGAGGTTGAAAAAATTAAGGGGAAAAATGAGAAAGGACCTTTTCAAGTGTCCCAAAATCGTGCCGAGGAAAATCCAATCCTTAGAACTAAAGACAATTCTCACCCCCACCCAACCCAGACTCACCTACATCTTATGCCCCCAAGTTGGAAGGATGGGGTCAGCCAACAGAACAGGATCATCATGGGGTGTGTTCTGACAACTGGCACACATATGAACTAGCTGTCAGAACATAGGTGGAGAAGCTAGAGACTTCACAGTCTTCAGCTGGCTTTCTCCCCACAGTCTTCAGCTGGCTCTCCCCTGCAAAGAGAGCAGGGAAAGCCATCAGAGGACCATGGAAGGCTACAGCTGCCCGCATTCTCTCTCTGCTTTCTCCTTACCCTCTTGTTCCAAGTGAGAACTGTGGAAGATTATGGACTCCTCGATCCTTGACTAGCTTCCCTCCCCTATCTCTTGATGTCTCACAGTGGGCAGGCAGGAGTGGGGAGCTGAGATAGTCATTCACAATTCTCTTTCAGCTCCCCCTCCTGCCCCTTGAATGATAGGGTTCAGAGAAACTGGGCTAGGAAGAAACCTTGCTCACATCCCCCACCCACGTTGCACACAGGGTGCTGGGGGGAATCTCCTTTTTGTCCTGCCACTGGAGACTTTTTTTTTTTTTTTTTGCCTTGCAAGACCTCTCTGAAAACTGCATAGTTTTCAAAGACATCTGGCAATGGGGTGAAAATATATGAGAGCATTCATTCCCACCTATGGTAACCAAAAATTTAAGACAGCACATCCTACAACTATATTTTTTAAATCTAGTTTTAAAAGTGAGAGTTTTTTTTTAAAGAAATATTTGTTTTTAAAGGGTACTACATTTTAAACTGATTATAAAATTGTTTAAAATCAGTTTGTAATGGATGTTTTTGTTGTTTTTGTTGTGCATCACTCTGAGGACTCTGGAGGGAAAGAAAGCAATAAATAAATGCTAAAATAATACTAATATGAGCACATGAATAATGGACAGTATGATAATAGAGAACCAAGAGTGATTTAAAGTCTCCTTTTTGTGGTGGCTGTAACATTACTTTAAAAATGGCATTCAATTGATGAGTATGACTCAACTGATTTACATCCCAGTTTCTGTATGATATCCCGGTTTCTCAAGATACCCATTTTTAAGCTATTGCCATGAAGAAGTAATACATCTGATGAGACCTAGTAATTTTGCTGCACGGATGGAAACTGCACATGGTATTTTAGAAATATGTTCTCACAGTCCATTAGACCAGATGTTTAGGATGTTTATTTCAATGGGCTTAATGATATTTATGCCTATACTATTGCGGAAAAATCTCTCAAGGCTCTTCAGTAGATTAAAAGATATGCAGACTGAGTCTGATATAATCTTAGCACTTAGCACTTAGCAATTACTACCAACATGTAAAGGTAGTACAGGAGCACCTCAGTGCATTAAATATATTCAAGTCTCCAAAGCTGGATGAACTACACCCCAAGTTATTAAATGAACTTGCAGATGTCATCTTGGAGTCTTTGTCTACAGTTTTTGAGAATTCTTAGAGAACAGGAAAGGTCACTGTAGATTGATAAGGGAGACAACATTTGCCTCCCTTATCAAAATAAAGTGGAGGGGGGACCTGGAAATCAGGAAGTTACCCACACTGGTAAAAGGCAAAAAGATGGACTTACTTTTATAACATTCCTTCACAGAAACCACTGTGAATTTGCCTCTCTGTCGGTATTAACAGAAGGATACTGAGGTATGCTGAGGGAAATTTTGGATTCACTGGATCTGAAGCATCCTCTTTCTTCTTACATGCATCTGGAATGGGGCAGGGGAAGAAGTATATCAGTCTTGGAGCAGTCTAAGCATACCCTCCAACCTACCCCTTTCCACCATTAGGTTGCAGTTCCGCAAGTTATGTACTTTCGTTTGCCTGTTTATCTAAAAATGTGAGTCACTCTATACTGTAGGATCTTCAATAAAAACAAAATGTTAAGAACAACAAAATCAAGAATGTTAACAAAACAAACACCATGGGACCCTGCACAGTGCATAATTATAGGGCTCTGGTTCCACTTTAACTGTCATGGCTGCATCCTCTGGAATCCTGGGATTTGTAGTTTGGTGAGTGACTAGAGCTCTCTGGAGCACTAAATACTCTCCCTAAACTGCATATCCCAAGATTCCATAGGGACCATGGCAATTAAACAGGAGTCATAATGTTGTCATTGTGTAATTACCAGACCATGGAACAGCAAAAAATAAAACAAAATGGACAAAAGGAAGAAAAACCAAACAGAATTACAGTTTCTCTGCCATTTGTGCCCGTCCTTGTCCCTCTATAGTTTACTTTGTGTGAAAATCAGAGGATAGCAATGGGGCATTGCCCTCATGTTCAGGCAACGAATGAATTAATATTATTCCTAAGAAACATCCATATGTGGGACAGTTATAAATTATTGCTGAAATCTTGTATTCAGAGACATCCATGTGGCATGTAGTTATGTGTCCATAGCTACATCTCATTTTTACACCCCTGAACCACATTTTCAGCAATGCAGCCCACACAACACATTCATTCCTGGGGCACCTGAGAGAGGAAGGATCAGTGGAAATGCCTCCAACTATTTTTCTGTGGTTGCACACATAGTGTGAGGCATCCACAGGGATCTTGGGAGGTCCTTGTGGATGATGTCTTGGAAGTGCATCTAAAAGAAAATAGTTGGATGTAAATCTATTGATCCCCTTGCTCTTCAATGAAATGGAAATGGCTGCATTGCCAGAGGTGCATCAATTAACAAATTGATTAAGGGTATTAGCTGTTGGGTACTCAGTACAAATTCTGACCTATACAACAGCAAAAAAAAAAAGAAGTTTTGATAGTATAAGTGTGATTTATTCATCATAATTCACCAACATGATTTTATCCTATATTTTTAAAAACTTTTTGGCCATTTATCCATCAATGAGTCTTTGAACATTCCTGTGACTATTATAAGTCCCCCTTCCCACTCATAAATATGTTGTTTCACAAGCATGGGAGTATTAGTAGTGTGGAGATAGGAAAATGTATGGAACATCCTAAGAATTACTGGCCTCTTCTGTGTATTTCATATATTTGGCCTCATTCATCTATGTCAGTCCTGCTGTTTACTTGGGGATATGGATGAAATCAACTTTGGCAAATTACTTTAAGTACACGCTAATGATTCCAAAAACAGAGCAAAACTATTTTAATATTTCCTATGTGTTTTAGTCAATGCAACATTGGATCATCACTCAACTACTTAAATTCAGAGAAACTCTCAATATTTACCCCAACTGTGTAGCAAAAAGTATTCAGAGAGAAAATGATACATTTTAAAACTAAATGACTGATTGTCTTTAAGTTCCAGTTTTAGTACTCTAGGATACTGTTTATTACATGAAAAACTAAGTGGAAGCACAGTATGATTCTCCTCAATAGTGTTTTGAAAAGGTTTTAGATTAAATTTGGTTTCCAAGGATGATCTGCAGAGGGATTTGACTTTGGGCAATAGCATCACATTCTAGCTCCTATTTAATTTGTGATCAATTATAGTGGATGTCCCAAGGTCTGTTTGCAGTACTGTGACTTCTTAGCCAGCTTTCTCATTTTGTTCTCCTCTCCTCATGCGTAATGGTTTTACATAATTTAATTTTTTATTGCTTTCAACTAAAACTACCATACCTGGTAGTTTCTTTCTTTCTTTCTTTCTTTCAGGAACATATCTCTCTTCTTTCCATGTTATTTGTGCCAGTGGTACCAGAGAAGTAATGCCCATCTACTTTGTTAACTGAGGGATATCCATACTGGCAAGTTCCCCAAAACATCAGACACAACAGGGATAAGTATCAAGCTGTCTATGGTCTGTCCTATCCATTTCTGTAACCCCTACCATTGCTGCTACTACTGCCACATTACTAGAGGTGAAATGATTGAAAGTTTTGGTCAAGGCAAGAGGTGTAAGCAGAACATGTATTATTTTATCATGAAATTGTGCTCCAGAAGCCTCTTGGAAGCATGGTTCTACTTTAAAACAAGATGCATTGTCAACATCTGCTTTGTTTTCAATGGCCATTGTTGCTTTTTGCCATCACTGCCCCCCACCCAATCTAGGTAGCATGAGATTAAATTTGACAGCACAGCCAGTGATAGCAAACACAGTGTGGCTGATACATATGGGACATTCACTGTGTTTTCCCCTGCCTTGGGGAAGATTACTATCATAAAACATAAGGTGAAGGAGCTACTTAGATTAGCCTCAAGTGTCACAGTTCTAAGGGGTGTGTATGGGAATATTGTCTTGACACACCAGACTTGCTTAGCTAGGACTAGAGGACACAATTGAACTGGGGAAGTAAGACCACTCTACACTTGGTGGCTTCCATGTAAGCTGAAAGTTGTATCTATTTCAGGGTTTAGTCTGGACTTTAAAGGAACTATCTATTGAGGGTGGGGGGAATAAGTACAGCACCTTGGATACTGCCCTTACATTTCAGACTAGGATTCAGAGAAGAGTCACCTCCCAACCAATGTGGATGTCACCGCTTGTCACTGAGTTGGGTTAGATATTTGAGCAAGTGACAGTGAAAGGGGGAAAGTGGGAGGAGGAAAGAGAAAACAGGAAATTTTAAAAGCAGCTGAAAAAATGGGACATCAGGAGTTTCCCTGCCAAATCAAGACAACTGAAAGTCATGCCATTTGACACTTAGAAAAGACAGATAATTCACCAAGCATCAGAAGATTGTCTTCTTGTGCCTTCTTGGGATATGAGTGGCTTGATTATGGATGAACATGGCACATGCACATTTTTCAAAATTCCATATTTCATCAAAAAAAAATTACATGCAACATGCATGGACAAATGTATACTAAACATTTCTAGATTCTTTTAGAATTGTTGTTGACATGGGATTGCTATCAAAATGGCCACCCAGTATTACATCTTCCCATCTGTCCCTGCAACATGTTAACTTCTTTTCTGTTAGAATGTCTTAATACTAAATACTGTATTTCTCCCTCCCCAACAGTGGCAGCCAATGATATAAGTATCAGAATGTGTCGCCCCTGCCGTAATATATTTGCTGGATGTATTAGAACATGCAGAGGGGTCAGGATAGGGCAATGCTAGAGTTAGAGCCCTAAAAAATATTGACAGGCAATTGTTGATTGCAACCTTGCATCTGTTTGAAGCTTGTATTTGTATTCAAAAGTATCAAATGGCTAATTGCTTTATGGCTCCATGTTATTATGTATCTGGGAGAGGGAGAGAAGATCAGAGAAGGCGAAAACAAAAGCACTAAAAGGTGTTGTGAGTATTGGAAATGCTCAGAAATAAGAGACATGAAACATGTTCTTGCCTCAAGGATGAAAGATGGGTAATCACCTGAGAATCTGGGAAATGTCTAAAATATGTGGAGTGATATTTAATTGAAGATATTCTCCAATCATAGCTTTACATGCCTAAATTTGTATGTGAAGGTGTGAATTCCATGTACGCTTCCATTTCAGCAACTTTGAAAGAAGCATGCTGTGTTGCTTGCTTATCACAAATAACAAACAAAGCTGTTTACCTCAGAGTGGAATTTGAGGACTGCAAGTTATCCAGGGTATGACATAAAGTAGGAGTACAAAAAAAGGATGATGTATAGAGTAATTCAACTCTGAGTTAAATTTCTTAATCTGAATTGAGAATAACTTTTGATACTGCATTTCATTTATGAACACCACTCTAGATGCATTTCTTTCAGGCCAGTCCAACCCAGTCCAACCCACCCCAAAGTAAGGATTATATACAACGGTAAATATATCAGAAGCAGAATAAAATTAATTTTAAAAGAATAGAAAGCACTAGACATCCTTAAAATTATTCACTGATATAGCAGTATTCCAGATGGTGTCAAAATTATCACTGTTATGTGTAATGTTAAATATATGAAAGTGGAAACAGAATATAATTAATAAAAAACGAATAGGGAAAATTAAACCTCTTTAAAATAACTCATTGATACAGCTGTATCCCAGATGATGTCCCCTTTAATTACAATAACTACTGTTTTTCTTAAATATGTCACCTGAATAATTTATTATTTCAGGTTTAAAGATTCATTTTTACAATCATGTTTTCAAAAAAGCATTTCTTTTCTCAGTTTTACAATAATAAGTACTTAAGCTGAAATACCGTATTCTCAGAGCTGCACTCTAAAACATCTATCATTAATGTTCATTTTCTGGTTAGGCAGAAAACAATAAAAACACACATTGTTACATTCTTTCATTTAAATACTTTAAATAAATAGTTTATTCAAACAGCAAGACTCGCTGAAAATCCATGCAACATAAAATTTATGAATTATTCACAGGGAAAATATTTTACAGAAAGGAGTTACTGATAATAACAACAATAACAACAGCAACAACAAAACCTAGCCATTGTAATCTCTAGAAGAAGCTTGCAATGCCAAAAGCACATTGGTCCAAATTTGAATCCCAGGCTTATACCTGTGTTGACATAATGGAAATAATGGTGGGCAGATCACACATGCCCGGCTCTCAGACACAAAGGTGCATGGATTATCATGCTATACATCTTTTAACCTCAGATTAGAAGAGTTTTAGGAGAAAAGTACAGAGGGGGCACCTCCTCCAGTCCTCAAATACGAGATGTCACAAATTGAGGAGGGCATATCAACATTGGCACAATTTCCCCCCCTTTTTTTCCCAGAATCCCACTAACTAACCTGAGCTCCATAAACATCATGGGGGGAAAAATCACATGCATAAACACAAAAGTCTACTGGTAGTAATGGCATTTTATTGTAATAGTATAGTTAACAGACACAGGTAGCAATTTAGCCTAATCATGGGTAAGCTTTTTATTATTACATTTATATCCTGACTATGTTTTTCTCTAAAGAGACCAAAGTGGCCTACTCAATCCCCCTTTTCCTCTTCATTTTATTTTACTGACAGCTATAAGGCAACTTCATGTGAGATAGGATAGGCAGGGAGTCACTGTCTGGCCCAAATTTACCCGGTAAGCTTCATAGCCAAGTGGGGTCTAAAACTTGGCTTTGGGGTGGAGGAAGGAGGTTGGAGATGATACCTTAAACTTCTGTCCAAAAGCAAACTTTAAACACGAGGATGTGAAATCTGTAGGAGAAGCAGAGGGAGAGATTACATGAAAACTCACAGTAGAATAAAAGATGAGAACAAACAATACTTTAGATGACTATATACAATGAACAGTTTGGGAAACAAACAAGATAGACTTGAAATACTAGTGCAGGAAGTTAAATATGATTTTATAGGTATAACAGAGACTTGGTGGAGTGACTCCCATCATTGTAATAACAGAGGGATATGATATGCTTAAAAATAATAGGGAAGAGAAGAAAAGGGAGTAGCATTATATGTCAAAGACAAATTCACTTGTACAGAAATCTACTTGATTTCTGGACTGGACTGGACTGGACTGGAGAGCATTTGGGTAAAAATAAATGGAGAAACAAATAAAAACAACACTGTGGTAAGAATTTACTACAGGCTACCAGACCAGGATGAGGTGGCGGATGATGCTTTTATGAAACAAATCTCAGAAATCTTCAAGAAGCAAGAACTGGTAATTATGGGGGGGGGGCTTCAATTATCCTGGTATTTGCTGAAAGACAGGCTTTGTTAAATATAAGCTCTTCAACAAATTCCTGATTTGTCTGCAGATAATTTCCTCTTTCAAAAGGTATCTTGATGACAATGCAGTGATGAGTAGGAGCCAGCATGGGGTCGTCAAGAAAAATAAGTCCAAACTAACTTTGGCCCTTTCTGCAGGTTATTGTCATCCTGTGTTTGGGATGGGAGAACGATGAGACTCAGAGGATGCTTATGTATGATGTGATCGTGGTCCTGTCATTCTCCCATCCCCAGGTGGTGCAATTGTGCTGCAAATCATTGATGGGTTTTACCCATCAATGCCTGGCAATCGTGCAATCCTTCCACCACCCTCTCCCAGTTACCTGAGGTGCGGAGGTTCTCCAACTGCACTGGCTGCACTTCCTGCCCCAGCACAGCCTGGACCAGTTCCCAGATCCGCTGCGGAAGGAAGAGGCGGTGCCATCGGGTTTCCTCCATTCATGGAGGCAGTCCTGTGCAGAGGGGAATGCTCCTGTCATGCTCCTCTCCAGGGAAAGGCTCTACCAAGATCCCCGTGAGACACAGCTGGGATCCTGCAAGCTGTGGAAAGGGCCTTTCTCTCTCTCTCTCTGATTAGATTACTAGCTTAGTAGATGGTGGGAAAGCTGTGGATATCATTTATCTGGATTTCAGCAAAGCATTTGATAAGCCCCCCCCATGATATTTTAATTAGCAAACTGACTGTGGAATAGATGGAAACATCACCAGATGGATCCATAATTGGTTGGGAAACCATGCTCAAAGAGTTGTCATCAGTGGCTGTGCTTCAAATTGGAACTGAGATGAGCTAAGAATTTTTCATTTGACTAAATATACCCATTGATTTTCATGTCCAGTGATCTTGTTTAAAACAAAAACAAAAACACCACCTTATCACAAAACATGGCTTCTGTTGTTACAACCAAAGTATTGTATTTATATCCTACCTATTTTTATTCTAAAGAACCCAATATGTTCTGATAGGACTTTTGAAATTCAGTTTATGGCTCATTTGCCTTGCAGGAATCCAGCAGCGGGTTGAGATGAATACAATTTCTCAATTGTTATTTGTCCTCCTTTGTCATTGCATTTTAACTAAAGTAAAATTCAACAAGAATTTATCTTTATAAGTATATTGACAGAATATCTGTTCACATAATAAACAAGCCCACAGGATCCATATCTATGCCTGATTTAACACAGAAGGGGTTTGTTCACAGAAAGAGCTTGTATAGGACCGGGAAACTACTATTGGGTGTCTGCATGCAATTCCAGAGTCACCCTTTGTTCATTCTTGACAATAGTTACAATATTTTAATGAATTTGTATCAGTTCTGCAATTCAGATCTGTGTTTGCCCTGGTCTCATAGAGCAATCAGAATTGCATGCATGAAACCTCCTTTTTACTCTTAAAATCCAGTGGATGAAATATTTAACTGGGAAAGGGAGGAAGGAAGACCAAATACAGCTTCTAGTTCTCAACAGCAAAACACTGGAATTTTAACAATTAAAAAGGTGGGGAGAAATGTTGTAAAGCCTCTTCTAATAGATCAGCAAGAAAAACTATTGGTTGAATCCAACACTGGACGTATGATCACACGACAGAATCCAGAAGAGGTAGAGGGTGAGTGTTGAGGAATCTCTCCATCCCACTATATTTCTCCAAGCCACATGTACCGACACTTCACAGATGAAACTGGGACACCTTTGGCTGACCAACATCAGAAAATGGTCAAAGGATGGGTCCAGGTAACAAGAGGAGAAATATCATTAATCAAAAACAGACAAAACTACTGTTTTAAACAGAGCAACCCGAGAATGTATGTATTGAATTTAGGAAAGCCCCGCCCCAGTACACACATGCTTTGTGCGTTTGCATGTGTGCTTCTAGCATGATTGAAAATAAAATGCTTAACTTGCAGCAATTGAAGTAAGGTAGAAATGAAGGGGGAAAGTGGGACGAGGTGAAAGAAACCAGTTTGTTTTATAAGTAGCTGAGAAGATGGGGTGGCTGTCAGAAGAATAACCAGACTATTCCAGCAAAACTGGAACAGTTGAAGGGTATGCCCCCCAAACCCCTTCCACAAAAACTGTTCCACAAGTGCTGGGAAATCTTCTGCGGCTGACTTTCAAGTGACTCCTAAGATTATGTGGGGAAGGGAAGCAAACAGTTTTCTGTCATGAATGCCACATGCAGCGTAGTGATTTGAACACTGGACTGCAACCCAGGAGATCAGGGTTCGATTTCTTGTTCAGCCATGAAAATCCAGTGGGTGACCTTGGGTGCATCACGTTGTCTCAGCCCCAGAAACCCTCATCATCAGGTCACCTTAAGGTCACCGTAAGTTGGAAATGACTTGAAGGCACACATCATCATCATCATCAACAACAGCAACAAATGTCAGTATCATTTTGAATTTGGTCCTTGTGAGCATCATTAATTGGATGCCCCAAGCCTTTCTTCTAAGTGCAGTGGTTAGATAAGACTGGAACATTAGGCTTTTATTTTATCTGGTGAATACCATATATGAACAAGTAAACAACTCTAGAAAAGGATTGTGCTCCTCAGTTATATTATTTCTAGCAAATTACATGCAACTGCATTTTAGGATATGTTTACCTCTACACTATGATAAGGAGAGAAGCAATGTGAAATTTAGAGCAACAGAAGTGTTAAGCTGTAACAGCTGGGGAAGCATAAAAATGTCCTGTATTTTTGGGCTGGACACACTCATTTGTTTGGTGCTAAATTCAGTTTGAAATATAAAAGGCAGCTTAATAACAAAAGGCTCTTAAATCATTTCTCTTCTTCAAGAATTTCCTTTGGATAGCATGCATCCATTTGTATTAGAAGAATTCATAACAATGTTTGTAGAAATGACACTTGGTGAAAAGAATTCTGATCCTTTGTTACTAGTCTGATTAATTTTATTCACTGCATTGTTCTGTGCTGAAAGTGGCCCATAGGGCTGCATTAAATAAGATGGTTTTAATCACTGGAAGAAGCAGAAAAATAGGCTTTTCTCCAAGAGAAATAAACAAAGAGGAAAGCATGCCCTGCAGAGTTGTCAGTAAGCAGCAAACCCTCTCCATTTAGCACAGTGGAGCTTTATGATGGGGCAAGCAATTGATGGGAGAGGAAATTAAGACATCAGTTTTGTTTTGTTTTGATTTTAAAAATTCCAATCACTAACAAAAGAACAATCCTCATTCTTTTCATTAAAGCTTATCAAGTAAACTTCAAGGATTTATGAACAGGGCACATATTTATCAAGAAAATGTAACATATTTCAGCAAGGTATCCATTGTAATACTCTCTGTCCAAAGTGGGGGAGAGAGAGAAAGAGAGAGGGGGAGAGGATGGCTAGACAGATGATAGCATGACTTGGTATAGACATTTGACTTGTGTAGCAAGATTCAGTAGCATGATTCTGTCAAGGAAAAGAAAGTGTTTCCATTTGTGGTACCAAAAGCAGAGAAAGTCTCCCTCCACCTGACCTAGATAGCTTGAAAATGCTGTGGATGAAGTTTTGGGGCTGTATGGATGACTGCAAGTGGATAGGAGCAGAAATGGAGGGGAAAAGGACCGTGTTGGATTTAAGACTTTCAACTTTGCCATTTCAGAAAGAGAGCAAAGCAAAAGAGGAGACACTTTTTTTTGTGTGTACACTTTTGGCAGAAATACATCCTTTTTTTTTTTTTTTTTGATAATTTGTCAAATAGAAGAAAAGATGTTCTTCCATTTAAAAGATGGAGCAAAGCGGCTTAGGTTGCCCTTCGTAATGCCAACACATAATCAAATATGACTGGTAGCAGAAATCCTATCAAGCATTCAGAATTTGGGCAGAGTAAGGGGATAGGTGGTGCTGGAGAAGAGTTCTATGGATGCCCTGGACTACTAAAAAGATAAATGGATCCTAAAGCAAATCAAGCTTGGGCTCTCCCTAGAAATCAAGATGACTAACCTGAGGCTATTGTACTTCAGCAATATCATGAGAAGACATGTAATATCACTAGGAAAGAGAATAATGCTTGGTAAGGTAGGAAACAGTAGGAAAATTGGAAGACTGCACTGCAGATGGATAGACTCAATCAAGAAAGACACAAGACCTGAATTAAGGTGGCTGAGGACAGGGTGACTCAGAAGTCTCTCATTTATAGGGATGCCATAATTCAAAATTGACTTGACAGTACTGAACAGCAACAGCAAATAACAATGAGATAAGTGAGATAGAGAAAGCAACCCATTGCCATGAGCATAGGTAGCAAGCCCTGGTTCATAGATGTATTTACCATTAACTAAAAAGCAGTATTAAGATACTATTCCAATGAAAATCAAACATAAAAATATTGGTGATACTTAAGACCATAAAGGGTCAAAGAAGTGCAAGAAAATCAGAACTGGTTATAAAAATGAAAAAGTGAACAATCTCACAAACCTGTCATCTTTTCAGGACAGGTTTCTGCCTCTGAAAAGTATTACTGGCAAACTGAAAATAGAAACATAAGAACAGACAGCGAAATCTGGCTCTACAGTTCACCATGATGGAAATGTTAACACTGAAAGACCTGACGCAATTGATGGAGCCATAACTATATGTATATATGAGCAATTGTCATTCTACAGTCTCTCTCATTGACACAGAAACAAACAAATATATGCATATAAATACTTAAATAAACTTACACTCTGATTTTAGGAACTGCCATATTGGCAGTCCCAACTAGCCCAAGCACTGGGATAAATGTTAAGTCATTTTGTGCTACTAAATCTTGAAGTGAAAACAGCGACACACTAATATACTTACTCTTTAGTGATGAGACAAATGAGATAGAGAAACAAGCCATCACAATGAACATGGTTAGCAATCTCAGTTTTAAAAGCACATGCTTAATAGAGGATAAGGCTATCAGTAGCTACTACTCACGATGGATATTTTCCTTCCAGAGTCAAAGACATCATGTGTACCAATGGATGGGGAAAATGAAAAGGGAACTGTTTAAAGCATCAATATGCGATTCCCATTGGCATCTGCTTATCCGCTGTGGGAACAAAGTGTTTGATTACTTAGGAATAAGATCTGATCTACCACAGATTTTCTTACATTTTTATGCATGAAGAGAGTTGGGGGATAAAGTTGCACAGGAAATGGAAATTGTAGTGCACCTTGTAATGTGGGTTTAAAAATGAAGGCAAGAATCCTTTGAGGGGCTTGCATATTTGTAAGCAGACTTAAGTTTGTGGGAATTAGAATTGGACAGTTCCATAACATCTGTATCAAGTAAGGGGCCATTATTATGTTACTATATAGGGGAGCTGGCAAAGTGACTGATGTGCATTGGTCCCATTGTGCCTCGGAAAACCAGCTAGGGTGTGCTGATGTGCATGAGTAGAGCCTTATGCATATTGAGACACTCTTCTCTGTTACTCATCTTTTTCAATTCACC
Organism: Iguana delicatissima; assembly: GCA_948472985.1. NCBI lineage: Eukaryota > Metazoa > Chordata > Lepidosauria > Squamata > Iguanidae > Iguana > Iguana delicatissima. Next base: position 120,156 of record CAOKZL010002158.1, read on the forward strand.
AACAGGGTTATTAGTCCCTTTGCTACATAGATAAGTATATGTAAACATAGACTGTGACAGAGGATTCTAGCCACAATAGTTAATTGCTGCATGAGAGTGGTATGCTGTGCACCTATTGACTAGTTGTGTTTTTTTTATTTGCACGGGGAAAGCCTTTTGGAAGCTATCCAAGGCAATATTTCCTTTGTTATATTATACCTCAGATACTGGGGCTAAGCTCTGCATTATTAGTAGGCTGCAACACTAAGCCACAGTGAGCCATAGATCAAATGAAGACCTGGATAAAGGAGGCAGATAGAGAAAGTTACTGGGAAAGATCAAGGATGTCATTTGTAAGAAAACACTTTGGGAAGGCGGTAGTGGTGAAATCATCACTCTCCACAGATTAAATACAGTGTATGGTATTTCTTTGGCTCTCCTGATGAAACTATTGTATTGATCCTACCCATATTCATGCTTCAAGAATGATGCCAGAGGGCTTTACTATGAGCTAGGGAATGTTTCTGTTGGAAGTATTTCCTTGAACAAATCATCCCTCTTGTGGCTGAGTGAAGAGCTCAGATCTATATAGAGGAATAGGTCCATATGTATATATTTAGAATGTTAGGTGGATTTAATTTGGGCTACACATCTTCATATGAGTTCTGTATTTCAATGAGTAAAGTGTACGTAAAAATAGCAGGCAATCATATTTGGGTTGAAGGATGTCTTTTAAAAGAGGGGGAGCCTTGATAAACAAATGAAGTTTGAGGAAGTTACATTTGATGATAGGCACTTGTGGGGGTTTTTGCATAAAAATGTAGGGGTTTTCTTGACAAAAGAACACTATTATTTTTGTACCATCCCCCCTCCATACACACACAGGTTGAAATCCTGCATCAAAAACATATCCACAATATCATAGTTATGCTGCAAAACTCAATCTGACCCATGAAGCCCACAGTAAAAGCCAGTCAGTCATCTGCAGTGTGGAGGATTGTGCTTCTGCTAAGTGGAACACTGCAGGATGATGTGAGCATCCACTCCTTTCAGAAGCGATGCTTTGATGAAGAGGTGTGACAGGTCCCATGAGGGTTTCTGCTTCTGCTCCTCATAGATTCACTCACTGGTGGGAGGTTGCTGATCACCAGCAGAACAGACACTTGCCATTCCAGATGGCTGATTCGCTTTTAAGGTGGGCTTGAAGGTCATTGATGGTCATAGCAATAGTGCCATGATTTCAAATAGGAATACAAAGCAGTTACAATAACCTAAGTTTAACTTATGATATCATAACTGATTAACAGGATGCCAGCCAATGTCTTGAGAAACATGGAAGGGGCATGTGGTAGTTTATTTTGAGTAAAAAAGACCAATTTTGCACAGATAAGTCCAGATATATTAATAGACACAATGTTTGGAGTGAAAACATTGGGCTTTTGCACAAACAGCATGATTTTTGCATGCAAATATGATTATACAGGAGGAAAAATCATGCAATGACCTCCTCCCGACACTATGTATATTTTGCACAAAATAATTTTCTGATCCACTTAAATATATTTGAATACCGCTGAAAACTTGTCAGAATTATTGCCTTTATATATTTCTTTCCAACCATTTTTCAGCTGGGAAATTAATAACAGTGGATATTCTTTCCTTCCCTCCTGTTTACAATAAAGAGCAACTTGTTAAACCTTCCCTTCCTTTTGTTGGGAAATGTGAGAGATAGCGGTGGATCTCTCAAGCAGAATAATCAATTTGCAGTGCAGAAGCTGAACCTCCCATAAGGTCTGGCAGGGAAAAGAAAGCTAGCATACTCTTCTTTATAAAACTAGTGTATATACCTGATGTTGCCTGGAATTTTATTTTCTCATAGGTAATACTTGTTAGAAAGATTTGAGATCCTGTGTCTCTAATTCCTCAAACAGTCTTGTCCAGTATCTGTAACTTTTCCCTATATTCCCCAATCCAATCTGTATTCAGAGTTATTAATATACAGAGGTTAGGTTCCTGAGGGAATACACTGTCCTCCTCCTTGCTGCTAGACCTTGTCTCCAGAACGAAGACACAGTTGACTGAGGCCAAAGAGCTCTCTGGCTGAGAATTCTAAAGGCCTCTCCCTAAACTGCAAACCCCAGGATTCCATAGAATCTTCTTAGGCAACCAATCATATACGAGGTCTTCGCCCAATACAGCCAATCATATGAGGTCTCCTCATCTGACACAGACAAACAAACTTTGACTTTTATATGTTAGATATATTTTTACTTACAATACCCATCCATAGTCAAATGTTTTGTGATTTTTTCAGCAAGCATCAAAAAAAAATCCCAAGGTACCATTAATATTGATGGGGCAGAGTTGAGGTGTTATCCATTATTTTAAAAAGTACTGAAGTTGCTTAAGTTGATTTAAATTTAGGTTTCATATTTAGTAAGAAGAAAATGTTCTGTAACATTTTTGTGTTTTATTATATTCAGTAAATACAGTATTCAGATTCAGTGCACTGTGTGTATTTGAGACTGTTCGTTATACACACATATTGTCCTTGGTTCAGATATGCTAACTATGAACAGGTCTAGGGTGCTCAAGGCTACTTGAAGTAGGAAGAACAGGTTTCAAAGCTACCCAGGAACAAAGGGAGGCAAACTGGAGGATGTTTTCAGGGGGTTAATTAAAGCTAAATGAGAAAAAGAGGTACAGGAGCCTTGAGATGATCTCCATCAGCAACACTATGCTAGTAGATAAAAGAGTTTCATGTGTATTCCTCACTATAATGAATTGCATTGCATCTCTACTAAAAGACTGTACTTCTACTTAAATTACAGTATATAGGGTGCTGGACTAGGCCTTGTCAGAGCTGAGTCCAGTTAAGGGTTATAAATCTTCATAAGTTTCATTCTCATGCACAAGAACAAATAATTGACAAATAAATGACAAAGCAATGTTACTTTTTGTGCAGAAATGATATTGTCAGCACAGAAAACGTGTTTTCTGCACATAAATGTTGATTTCTGCATAGAAAATGCAATTTACTGCACAAAATAGCCATATACATGTTTCACACAGAATAAGTCCTGAACTGCAAAGATTCCCACCTGTCTAGAACTCTCCTCATCAGGGTTTTCTGACATTTCAGAAACTAATTTTTTAAACCATTTTCCTAATATTTTTGAACATTCTTTCCATCCCTAGTTCAAGTTTCCATTCAGGTATGAAACTGAGGAGGAAGTTAGGTGGAAAGAGGGTTATGTACAGTGCCTTGAGCTGAAGGGATGGGGAAGATAGTAGGAAAGACATGTAACAAATGAAATATAAGTAAATAATTATATCTGTATGTACTCATGAGAGCCAGAGTGGTACAGTGGTTTGAGTGTTGGTCTATGAGTCTGGAGACCAGGGTTTGATTTCCTGTTTGGCCATGGAAACCCACTGGGTGACCTTGGGCACATCACCCTTTCTGCCCCCCAAATCCTATGACTTGAAGGTACACAACAATAATGTACTCATACCAATTTAAATCAGTATGTGCAAATTCATCCTCCATTGTCTTCTTCTTAGGTAATGCCTCCATAAACACCCTACATCTATGGTGAAGAAACATATACTTGTGCACCTTTCAGTTAAGGAGCTGTTTGGCTACAAACTAAAGCAGTCCAGAAGAAATGTGGTGTAAGTGCATGAGATAAACCATAATTTCTATGCTGCTCAGAAGTTAAAATAATATCTTCTAAAAGCTATGTGCACAACTGAATGAGTCTTTTTCTAAAAGAAACTTGAATATCTCTTTGCAAGAGTTGGCTTCAATATTTAGAAGGAGGGTTTATTGTAGTGACTTTTACTGCAAAAGCCTTTCTTCTACTAGCTCACCTTCTAATTAACAAGTAACAGAGAGATGAGAGGGTTTTGCCTGGGACTAATTGCTAGCTAAATTATGTAGCCAAAGTTGACATTGGGAGCTATTAATTCAGATTACTCATTCATTTTTTAAAATGCTTCACAGAGATGTTTCATTGAATTAAGCAATAAAATGAATACACAAACGTGCACGCGCACACGTACATGAAAGTGTTTTGAAACCATAGTGGCTTTTTTGTTTGGAGCACACAGAGTATTTTAGGCACATGAGTGCACTCTAAGGAATAACAATTTGGGAAACTGAAGAGCAGCCCAGCAATCAGTATCGATCTCATTTGACAGGATGCTTCCTCATTTTCATGGATTTTAAAGGACAAAAGGGAATAATCTAAGGACATATGAGGGGAAATAGCTGCAATATTTACAGTTCATTTTATATTACCTACTTTTAGACTTGTAGCTTGTCCTGTCTACCTAGACCCAGGGCAATAATCAGCCTCATAAAAATCAATTACCAAAACCATTGCAACACTTTTTATAACTCCTTTTTTTGTGAAATGGGAAATTTAAGATATACTGTGTTAACTTTTCCCAAACAACAAAAATGCTGTGATGCCTCTAAGAAATAGCATAATCTTACCAGAAAACTACAGCTGTTAAAGGTCATGTCCTAAGCCAAGAAGGGGCAAACTGTGTCCCATGGGTGGCATGTACTCTGTGGGGCCATTTTTATGGCTCCCACATTCCTCCAGGGGGTTATTGGTTTGGATTTTTAAAAATCTGTTTTGCTTACAAATGGTCCCCCCCCCACACACACACAAAGAAACAAATATTCGCTTATCTCTGGCCACTTTATGCCCAGGAGAGGCCTTAGAAAAATAAATGAACAGGAAGTAACCTGGGATACTTCCTCTTGTAAAAAAGGGTCTAAATTGGGCCTAAATTGGCCAATGGAGACCCAAAAATGTGATGTTGGGGGGTCACTTTGGGGAAAAAACATTGATTTTTTTTGCATAGAAGGTATGGAGTGGGATGTGGCACAGGGTGCAGCCTTCCAAGGTCCTCTGGGGTATAATCCACCTCCTAACAATTTCTCTTTCTCCCCTAAACATGCATCTTATCCAAGCAAAGCTGATATGCTATAGTACTGGGTGTCATAACTCACCCCTTGGAGGATTCAGACAATGAGGAGGACGCAGATTGCCAAGAAGCAGTAGCTCCCTCTGAGTCCGGGGAGATGGGACCTGAGGCAATAGAATATCCTGCTCCCCAGCAGGATGTGGCTGAGTCTGCACATGCTGAACATGACACCATGTCCTTGACTTTTGTTGAGAGACTAAAGCCATTTCCACACTACACTGTTACAGTGTTATTATTTCACTTTCAACATTCTATAGAATTCTGGGGTCTGTAGTTTACTGAGGCAGAAGAGATTTCTGGCTGAGAATTGTCAATGCCCGTCCCTAAACTGAAAAGAGACAGAGACAGAAATCCCAAGCTCTCTGCCATTCAAACAATAAACACTGACCCAATTAGCACTAATGAGACGCTTGTGACCTTGAATAAGCATTTATGACCTGCTCATAAATATTGTTGCAGTTGTCTCCCAGCCGCAGCGCTGACAACTTGTCTTGCCTGCTTGCCTGACAGTACTCTCCAACATTCCTGTTTTGTCTTGAACGTGGACTAATTGTATTTTGGACTAGTCTGATTATTCTTTACTGGCTTGTTTTCTTGGATTTCTGACCTGCTGATTCAACCTTTGGACCCACTAAAGACTACCCTTGTGCTTCTTCCTGCTCCTGTTACTTACCCAGACTGGACTGGCTACTCAACCACTCCTAAACACCAACCTGCCACTGTACTTACAGACTTGTGCTCTGGACACTGTGGTTGTCTCCAGTTTCACTGCTACTTTGCGGTTGGGTGACTGTTAGTGGTGGGCTTCAGTCACTTATTTGCCTATCTTTCTCAGTAGTGAAGTAGAGGTGTACTGGTTTGGGGTAACAAAGAAACACTGCTTTAATGCTTTAATGTAATGTAATATAATATAATGAAATGTATGTATGTAGGAAAGTTCCAAGATTTGTGTGTGTAAGCAAAGCGACATTCCTTTCCTTTCTCTTGTGCTCAAAGCCACTCAGGCTCCCAGATCTAACCCTATAGTTGCTGTTGTGAGAGAGAGAAAGTGAGAGAGATCATCATCCTGTACTGCGATGTTACCATAGCCATTTTCTAATCAGCCATTTTCCAATAATGTCAAAGCATGAACAAACCTTTACCCTCTCTCATTTCTGGTTATAATGGAAGAATGTTCTTCATCCACCTCAACCTTAATGGCAGGTAACAACAGTGGCCCTATGACTGAGGAAATAATTACAGTTTTATGAAACTGAAAAATAAGAGCCTTGTACTGGTCCATTTCCCCATATCTTTTCACTCCATGGCTAGAACACTGGAAGGCAGAGTCAGGTTAGGTCATATTCAGATTGCACATTTCCCCCTAATAATTAACAACAACAACAACAACAACAACAACAACAACAACAACAACAACAAGGGTACAACACAGATTAAAACACAACTAAAACACATGAGACCATTTAAAATGCATCAATTTAAAGGTCACAGTTAAAAATTGACTGAGTAGGCTTGCTGGAAGAGAAAGATCTTCAGTACTTTTTAAAATTCAGGCAGTGTGTTTAGCTGTTGAATATCTTTCAGCAAAGCTTTCCATAGTCTAGGGGCAGCTGACGAAAATTTCCTCTGGGTGACACTTGCCAGTCTAGTCCTGGCTGGTTTAAGTAAATGGCCCCAGAGGACTTGAGTATATAGGACAGTTTGTACAGGAGGAGGTAATCTTGCAAGTAATTTGGACCCAAACCATATAGGGCTTTAAAGGTAATAATTAACACTGTGTACTTGGCACTTGGCTCTGTTGACAGCCAATAGAGTGGTTCTGATATCACTGTGATGTCCTGATTCCTCGATGTACCTGTAACCAATCTGGCTGCCATATGTTGGACCAATTGGAATTTTTGAACTTGGTACAAAGGTAGTACAATGTACAGTGCATTGCAGAAGTCCAGCCTTGAGATTACCAGCATGTACACTACCATCTTTAGGTCTTCCAATTCCAAGAAGGGGTACAGTTGGCATACAGCCAAAGCTGATACCTGTATAATCCTAAATGCTAGACATTTACTTTTTTAAACAAAAATTAATTCAAGAAGTGGGCTGGAATGCCTCCAGCATGAGACCTCAGACCTTCACAGTCCTATTGTGATTTCAGCTCTGCCAGTTCTTCCTTGACAATTGTTGCAGAGCAGACACCTATTTAAACTGCACAGGTTTTTTTAGAAGTCTCTGGCCCAATGAGGCTGGAATTAAGTGATGAGATGATCCATACGAACCTGTTCAGAACCAATCCAGATTATAGACTGGGTCCAGATCAGATTAAACCTCTAGGCCCTGTCAAATGATAGTATATCCCGATGACCATATGCTTTCATCTACTAAATAAAAGTCAATGTTTGTCTGCACGTTTGTCTGTTTGTCTGCATCAGCATATGATTGACTGTGTGAGGTGAGAAGATCTCATATGATTGGCTGGCTGTGAAGATTCCATGGAATCCTGGGGTTGGCAGTTTAGGGAGGGGCCTTTAGAATTCTCAGGCAGAGAGCTCTTGGGCCTCAGGCCAGTTGCTATGGAGATGAGGCCTACAATCCATAAGAGTGCCATAAAACTTTTGGGAGGCATATGTGAGAAAAATTAAGGTGACATACACAACATAGCCCATTTCCACACTACACTGTCATAGTGCTATTATTCAACTTTCAACATCCTATGGAATCTTGGGATTTGTAGTTTAAGGAGGGGGCATTTATGAATTCTCAGCCAGAGAGCTCTTTGGCTTCATTAAACGACAAACCCCAGAATTCCACAGGATGTTGAGAGTAGAATAATAGCACTATAACAGTGTAGTGCAGAAATGTGAATAGTTATCAGGTCTTCTCACCTCACACAGTAGGTTGTATGGGTTCCATATGTAAGGAGTCTTAACGCTGAAATTAAAAACAAAAAATGCTTCCAGAAAAATGTAAAACCATTGCACAATTTTCAACAGAAAATTAAAAAAAAGAAAAAAAGAAAAAGAAAATGAAAATGAAAATGAAAATGAAAAAAAGCCAGCTCATCAACATCATCAGGCAACAGAGTTTGAATTGAGGACTATGGGAAAAAGTTACAGGTACTAGAATTGGCTGGTTGCTATGGAGATGATGTCTAGCAGCAAGGAGGAGGACAGTATTTCCTGCAGGAACCCAACCTCTGTATGTTAACAACTATGAATACAGATTGGATTGGAGAATATGGGGAAAAATTGCAGGTACAGAAATAGGCTGGTTGCTATGGACACGAGGCCTAGCAGCACGGAAGAGGACAATGTACTCCCTGAGGAACCCAAACTGTGTATGTACATAACTATGAATATAGATTTCATTGGGAAACATGGAGCAAAGTTACAGGAAATTTCTCCATTTGGTGAGTTTGGTGAGTTCTTAAGAGGAAAATAAAAACCCCAGGCAACGCCAGGTAAATATGCTAATAATATATAAATACTATCTTGCCGTTACTTTTACTGGAGGTAAAGGAGAACAGCAGGGAGGCTGTCGTTCCTGGCAGTATACTGCATAGTGGATACATTTTCTCAGTGGAACGCACTGAATATAATTAGCTGCAAATGTTTTCAATTTCTTATTGTAACAATACTAGACTGCAGTCTTCTGTAAGAATATTTTCTCTTTGAGAGTTTTCTGATGGATATCTGAGAGAAAGTTGCATGCATTATTTCTTTAGGCATGCATTTTTAAAATCTCACTTAGCTTTATTTTCTAGGTTGCACGTTGGAGAGAACCTTTGACTTTTCAGGATACTATCAAAGATTAAACAGAATGTTATATAACTGCAGAAGAATTCTCTAACGTGTTCTTCATTCTTTGAAAAAAAGACCTTATACTAACCAGATTTGAACTCTGGACAAGTGTATCTCCCTTGGCCTACTTAGTAGCTCAGTTTTCTGCACATAGACTTTGAAGTTGTTTTTCATCCTGCATCCCTGTCACAGAAATTCCATATCCTAATAATGCCTTATAAAAAGCACCCTTCCTCAACCTCCTGCCTCGCAGATGAGTTGAATCTCAACCTCCATCAACTCCGGACAGCACATGATGGATATTGCAATCTAACATATCTAGAGGTCACTAGGTTGGGCCTATCTGAACATAAAACACCCCAACTCCAAATGAATTTAAAAGGAATGGTCACACAAACAGTCCGATCCATAGCTCTGCAAGTAGGAATGCTCTCAAATTTTTAAAAAAGATAAATCGAGTACACAAATAATACATTGCCCCAAAACTGTAGAATATGAACAACCCAGTCTTATGTGACTTGTTTTAGAAGTAATTCTACCAATTAAACCACAGCTATTTATATTCACTCATCTATTCATTTTAAAGATCTATGCCACAGTTTTCAATCAAGCAGCTTCCAAGGCAGCCTACAATAAAAGCAGTCTTATTAAGCGTATTTTCAAGTCTAATACCCTTCCTTTACTTATTATACTCATGAAAATATGTTTTGCAATGAAGGTAGGTGGAGGGCCAACGCTGTAGGGCCTTCTTCTCACGATGATCCCCAACCCTGCTCTTGGACATCCACATGTTGAACATCTCAGCTTCCATGTTTCTTCTCAAAAACAGATCTTTTGTGCATAAAACACATTTTGGAAGCTTCTGGGTTTCCTACAATAAAGAGAATGAACAATAATATTCAGAGAATTTTTGCTTACAGGTTCATTTCTTTAAAAAAAAGGAACTATATTTTTTATAAAAGTGACTTTTTCAATAATTACTCCACTCTCTTTTGGTCATGAAGTAGTGCTTTTCATTCCTTGTGAATTTGTTTTCATTTGGTTTCATTCCACCTTTATTTAAGAATAACTTCTGGATGTCATTGTTCCTTACTTGTTATAACAATGTTTTTCAACAGGTTCCTTCATCACAGTAGCTCTCCCAGATTTGCAGAACCTAGTTGTGGCATGGGAATTCAAAAGCAAAGAGTTCAAATATAGGACACTGTAACTAAAAATGATCCAGACAACTACAAGGCAATACACCTGACACTGCATCATACAGCAAACTGTTTGCAGAAATGAGCCATAGTGACAACTGTACAAAGAAAATGGTGCTTCAGATAAGTAGATTATTCAGTGTGTAGAAAATTAAACCCAAGACATAGAAAAATTAAAGCCATAATAGAAAAAAGAAATTTGGGAAAAAATTCAAATGTAAGGAATAGTTATTCTCCCATCATATCTAACCATATTCCACTGCATGAGCAACATCAATTGCTTCATTTATAACTTAGGTCAGTGGTTCTCAACCTGTGGGTCCCCAGATGTTTTTGGACTTCAGCTCCCAGAAGCCCTGAGCATTGACCATAGTGGCTGGGGCTTCTGGGAGCTGAAGTCCACAAACATCTGGGGACCCACAGGTTGAGAACCACTGACTTAGGTTGTAATGTTAATGTAATCTCATTTATAATTTAGGTTGTAAATACATCTACATATGATTTGATTCATTTTATTTATTAAAATATCTATATCCTTCCTGTTCTCTGAGTTTTAATTCAAGATTTTCAAGGAGCTATCCAAAATGCTAGACCCTATCCCCATGATAAGTCCAATAGCACTTGAAAGCCTCCAACTTTCCCTGAGAAGATATTTTTGAAGAGGTTAGAAATAGAGAGGATAGGTCTATCAAAGGCTATTATCCATTGCAGATGAATGTGGAACAATGGGCTCTAGAGCCCTTCTCTTGAATCTGAGGTCATGAATGCAACACTCTCACCTACTCTGCTGTGCTCCACAACTTGGAATTTTCGCTGAAGATTCCATCCAAATACTGTTTCCAAAGGTGTGGTAACCATGAGATACAATGAAGTATTCCCAACCATAAAAAGGCTGCATGCAAAAAAATGAAAAAAAAAATAAATACATAGATATGTACAATGCAACATACAATATTAGAGATGTCCAGTGTCACATTTCCACTATTACTTGTTTATTTTAACATGCATTTGTATCTATTTGAAAAATGCCCAAAAGGAAGTCCACACAAAATTCCATACACATCTTTGTGAACCCCCCCTTTATCTGTACAAATTTGTATGCTCTTTTCCTATTTGTCAAGTATTTTGTTCTTAATATAATATATTTTATGCATGCTTTCTGCTGATATAGACATTTTTATGCTTATATTTCCTTAATGTACACATTTTAATGCTCATTTCTAAGTTGCTAGCTGGATTGTTAGAGTCTGAAAAGTGCATTTGGCATGCAAATTCATTTCATTTCACTCCTAAGTTTGGCAGGTCTGAAATTTTGATAAATTTATTATGCATCCCTATTTAATATCCAATAACAAAAAAAATAATGCTTCAATTTCTGAATATTAAAACTATACATCACAGTAATTTTTTTGAAGCAGACATGTCTAAATTTATAAAGAGTGATTGATTTATGCATGGAACAGAAATTTTTAAATAAATAAATAGATAAATAAATGATTGTATCAAGCAGCCTATGACCGGCTGGTTTTTCAGTATACTAGAGATCTCCCAATATGTTATGAGGAGAAGGTGACCACAGCATTGGTTGGCAGTACAAACATTCACAATTCACTTGTACTTTGTTTTATGGCATAAGCATGGTGTGATGCCTGACTGGGTTTTCTTGAACATACCTTCAGAATAGGTGGTGGTTGAGACCGGGTTTCTCAAAATGAATTAGGTGGACACCCACATAAAGAAAGGCATTAGTGACATTGGTGATTGAGCAAGAAATATTCAGAAAGATTGTGGAACTGGTGAAATGAAAATGGACACACGTGTACTAAAGTAGGTGGGATGAGGGTGTGGACGAGAGCAACCAGAAGAGGTCTTTATGGATAAAAAATCACTGTACCAAGAATACTTCTTGTAGAACTCCTTGCTGTCTTTTGAAGACAGATTTGTAAGATGAAGCAGCTGTTTCATACCTGACAAAAGAGGGTCATAACAAACATTTATCTACCTTTCTTCTTGCTGGTTTTCATAAATTCAATAGGTTTTTCTTTAATCTAAGAATACCTCATTTGAACCCAAGAATTCAAATCCAAAGCATGTAACAGACTCTATCTTTCTCCAGCAGCCATTCACCCATTATTAATCTAGATCAATTCTAGAGGTGAATTATGATTGAATAGCAAGGACATGTAAAAAGTTGACCACTGCCAAATGTTGAAATCCTTTCTTTGAAGGCATTAAGATTTTCCTGAGGCGGTATGAAAGGCTCTTCTCTTTGATTTGCCATTTGGGGTTAGGAGGCTAGGTCAACAAGGATTATTTGCTTATAATTTGGAATTTGATCCTGGGTCTTTCATCTAATTGCGCAGAACAGGACAGGATATAAATGCAAATTTGGTCAGTGGAAGAAGAGAGAAAATGCAATCTCTAAGCATACAGAAGTAACCATTATTAATCTTCCATGAGTCTGGTCAAATATTTATTGTGTTAGGTATTAAGGAAATGGTTCTCTTAGGTTCTCTATTCATTTATATACAGTAGCAGAGTGATTTGCAGAGACTATTACATGGAACAGGTTTGGTCTTAGTAAACAGCACTTAAGAAGGGGAGGGGTATTTTGTTTTTCAGCAAAATTGCTGCTTCTAGAATTGCTGATGCAGCATAGTTGCAGTTTTATACTAGCAACTTTGCAAAGCTATTTTATGGTCCACGGCAGGGGGAGAGATAAGTACTCCAGATGAAATTAGAGTTCACATGAAAAAGCGTGGCTCTCAGAAAGGGGCCATTCATTATGCAAGTGACAGCTGGTTGCTTCCCATTTTCCACCTTCTGTTCTTCCCGAGACTATTGTTGCCTTCCCATAACACTTTCTCATTTTTTATTGCTTCATTTCTTTTAAAAAAATGATTTACACATCCAAATATTACATAAACAAAAAAGTTAAAACCATTGAATCTTTGTTCCTGTAAAAATATAAATAAAATAAAGAATTTACATTCATAACAACAATGGCAACAACAACAATGAGCAGCAACATTAGGTATTACCTATCTAATGCATAATTATTTTCATCTTGCCTCAAATGTATTTGTGGAAGGATCATCTAGCTTGGAGTATAATGCAATCTATGCCTATTCCTCAGGAAGGCTATATCTTCTCTCCAGGGTGCCTCTCAATGGAAGTTTCTGAGGGACAAGAGTGGAAGGTGGGCTGAAGGTGGAGACATGTTCAGCAGGACACCTTTTCCTAAGTATCTAGCTGACCACTGCATGAACAATTGTACTAGACAGGACTTCTGTCTCATCCATCAGTGTTCTTCTTATGCCTTTGTCTTTACATAGATATACTACAAAGGAAGATGAACCCTGAGGAGAATCACTAGCGTTGTGGAAAGTACTGGCAAACAGTGTTGGATCTTTAAGGGAAAGGGGCTTTGGAAACAGCATACTCAGATGGTTTTGAGGTTTTTAGAAAAAAAAAAATCAACAAAAGTGGCTCAGACTTTCCCGGTAGGCACAACCCCAGTCAGTTCAAATTAGGGATCATGCACTTGTCCCTGGTAGTATTCACCTTCCCCTGCACATTTCTCCCACTTCCATGAGCAACAACCCCCACTTCCCTTTGAAAAGGAAAATGAGACAACCAATAGCAATGATAGCTCTGAAATGATGGCTCTGAAACAGGTACCTCTCTAATGGACTAACTCTAAGCAAAAATAAAACCTGTGGGTTTCTGTGTCATTTCTGACTTAGAATTCAGTCAGACTCAGATTATCCTTAATCTCTTAGAAACAATAAGTGGTCTCTCCTAATTAAATGGCAAAGTATGGGATATCTGGCATGGGATATATGTTGAGGACACCTGGCAAAAAGACTGCTTGGAACTTCCTTTCACATCCTTGAAAACCTTCTGAAAGTGTGATGAGCATTTCAAAGAAACATATAGAAATCCTTCAAGATTTTCAAGGTTAAGAGTGGTTGTGAATGGATTACTGACATTACATAGTTTGCATTTAAACATCCAGAAGGGTGATGAATGCAATTGTCCTTCTTGTCATCTTCAAGTTGTTTCCAACTTATGGTGACCCTAGGGTGAACCAATCAAAGGGTTTTCTTGGCAGGATTTGTTCAGAGGGAGTTTGTCTTTGTCCTCCTCTGAGGCCATTTCTGCACTAACCTATTATAGCGCTATGATACCACTTTCAACATCCTATGGAATCCTGGCTGTGCGGCCCCTCCTGAAACTGCAAACCCCAGGATTCCATAGAATGTTGAAAGTGGAATCATAGCGCTATAACAGGCAAGTGCAGAAATGGCCTGAAGTTGAGAATGCGTGACTTGTCCAGGGCCACCCAGTGGGTTTCCATGGCTGAACAGGAATTTGAACCCTGATCTCCAGAGTTGTAGTCCAATGCTCAAACTATTATACCATGCTGGTTCTTGATTAATGATTACTAGCTGACAAATATGGGTTTGATATTACTCGTTAGTTTTTCTTATGCACTTATGTATTGCTCCTTTGTTTTCCTTCAGAATTTTAGCTGAAGGATCTAAACACTAACTAATAAAAAAGAACAATAGAACTGAGGCAGACTTGTAGAGCTTCTCCAGATGGATGAAAAGACATGAGAGCTCTCGCAACATAGTGACTCAGTATCTGTATTGTCAGTTACTATTGTCTTCACATCCACCCATTTCTTGTGGGTTCCTTTTTATTTTTTATTTAAAGGAAAGGCAAGGCGGGAGAGGATGGCACCTCTGCTGCAGAGGGGAGTTTTTTTATTGCAGTTTGGGTGGGGGGAGATCCTCTTTATTGCTGTGAAGGAAGAATGTAGCCTCCAAGTTGTGGAACTTCTTTCCACAGGAGGGTCCACAGGATGGCCTCTTCCCTGCTGTCTTTTTCCTGGAAGGCCAAATCCTTTCTATTTAGGCAGGCCTTTGGCTTATAATTTTTTGCAGCAGATGGAGGTTTTAATGGGAGTGTATTGTGTCTATATCTTACTAGCATATTTACTCAGTCTTGCCCAGGATTTTATTTTCTCATAGATAACATTTGTTAGAAATACCTTAGGATTTACCTCACCTTACCTTAGGAATTAGATGTGGTTGAAATACACAGATTTGCGACCCTGTGTCTCTAATTCCCCAAACTGTCTTGTCCAGTACCTGTAACTTTTCCCCATATTCCCCAATCCAATCTGTATTTAGAGTTATTAACATACAGAGTTTGTGTTCCTGAGGGAATACACTGCCCTCCTTCATGCTGGTAGGCTTTGTCTCCATAGCAACCAGCTTGAGCTCTCTGGCTGAGAATTCGAAAGCCCCTCCCCCTTGAATTGCCACCTCCAGGATTTCATAGGATCTTCACAGCCAGCCAATCATATGAGGTCTTCTTGTCTCACACAGCCAATCGTATGAGGTCTGCACCTGCCTCACACAGACAAACAGACAAGATCACTCACAGACTTTGACTTTTATATAGTAGATTATGTTTTACATGTGTTTAAACTGTCTTTAACTTGTTTCTTTTAACCAGGATTTTTCTTAGCTTTTGTATTAATAATAACATGTTAAAGGCAGTTTAAACACAGTTAAATTTGTTTTTAACCTTTAAGCAGCCTTGAATATTGTGCTGGGAGAAAGGCAAGATACAAATCACATAAAATAAAATAATTGCAGTTGTGGGAGTCTTCAGAAGAAGGGCAAGGGATTAATAGAGCTCCTTGGGACTTTTCTTGTTGCAGTATATCTGATTTTTTTTTTTTTGAGACCCTTTCACATTACAGAATTATAGCAATATGATTCCACTTCAACTGCCATGGCTGCATCCTATAGAGTCCTGGGATTTGTAATTTGGGGAGACACTGGAGTGCTCTGTTTGAGAATTCTAAATGCCCATCCTGACACTGCAAGTGTGTAGTGTAGTGGTTTGAGTGTTGGACTATATCTCTAGACACCAAGGTTCAGATCTCCACTCAGCCATGGAAAACCATTGGGTCACCCTAGGCAAGTCATCATCTCTAAGCCTCAGAGGAAGGCAAAGGCAAACTCTCTTCTGAACAAATCTTGCCAAGAAAACCCTGTGATATGTTTGCCTTAAGGCCACCACAAATTGAAAATAACTTAAAGGTGCAAAACAACAACAGAAACAAAAGCACTCCAAATCCTAGGATTCCATAGGATGGAACCTAGAATGGCAGTTAAAGTAAAATTATAGAATTCTATCTATGTAGTATGTATGAGCTGGGAAATAGTCTGGGAAAATAAAAATGTCATCTGGTTAACGTTTAAAGACTATGGCTACAAGTACCACAACCTCCAACATCATCTGCCCCTCCTAGAGTACCCCACAGCTGGTTGGTTTGCCTGAGTATGTCACATCTGTGCCTTGTATGTGTGTGCGTGTGTACTTTCACAGCTGGAAAGGCTTCTGGTGACTGTGCAGTGACAGGGTTTTTGTCACAGGTAATTTATTCACTTTATGAAAGTATTAAATGAGTTACCAAAATTTTGGACATAGTAACATGCATCACACGTTATTACGTTTCTTTAACAACTGAATTAATACTCCAGCACTAACTCACTCAAATGCTAATTGCTGCTTTTCTCAGCTGAGCTCTCTTGGGGGCCATAGATTTTACAGTGGCTGAAGTTATCTAAATGGGCCGGGGAAGCCAGGTCTTCAATTCCAGAATGTAATCAGTTTTAAACTTTTTTGACCTTTTCTGTGGTAAGAAAAATATAATTTAATACACAAGGTTAAATAAGTACTACTTGAGCTGACTTTTAGTTATTAAAACAAAGTAATCTAGAATTTAAAAGAACTATATTTTTAAGACCTCTGAAAGGTTTAAACACATAAATTATTCCAAAGCATTTTTAGATGTTATTTTTCATATTGTGCAAAAATTGGCCTGTCAGTTGTGCAAAATTCGAGCAAGTTTCAAATAACATGACATACACAGTGCCTTGCAGAAGTATTCACATACACCCTCTTTGACTTTTCCACATTTTGTTGTCCTATAGCTTGGAATGGTGAAAGAGTTAATTAGGATTGTTACCACTTCACAACGTAACATCCTCAATGCTGTGAAGCTGCAAACTATTTGTGGTACAAAATTGAGTAAACAAAACCAGTCTGAAGCTGTATAGTATTTTAAGTATTTTTTTAATGCCACACAATCATATGTGAACCTATGTGTGTGCACATGCTTGCATTGTTTTGGATTCAAAAATATTTCTCTCTTAGCTATATTTTTGCCTGAGTTGATTTATTTTTCATATAATTCTAGCAATCTGACCTTAAAAACATTGGACACAATCAGTAATATGCACATGTTTCTACTTAAGTCATAAAAAGGCAAGCTATACGTTCTATCCCTGAAAATTCAAGATACAGTCAGCCCTTCACATTTGCAGCTTTTACTTTCATGGACTTATTTCTGAGTTTCTCCAACCTCTGCCTCCCTCCTATCTCAGGTGCTTCTTTCCTGGGGGAATCTGCCTCCTTGGTGGGTCTGATCAGGTCACACAACCCTTTAACAATCCACCTCTGGTCCTGTTCCTCCTTCATCAGTCACTGCCTGGTCAACTAAGGATGGCTCACAGCCTTATTTCTCAGCACAAAAAACCCTCTCCCAGTGCCCCTCCTGTCTGTTCTGCTTCCAGAACATGGACTCTGACTCAGAGTCTAAAACAGGGGACATGCCAGGACCCGCTGTACAGGAAGCAGTTAGTGCCACAAACAGAACAGGGGGCGGTGCCAGCCTCAGCAGAGTCCTGCCTCTTCAGACATAGAAGAGCATTTACCTGTACCCATCTTTGCAGACCACAGATAGGAAAGAGAAAGCCAGTGTCGCTCTCTCAGAATTTATAACTGCCAGCAATTAATCAAGCCATAGCTGTGCTAGGCTTTAGACCTATCTAGCTGATGCCTTTCCCCTCCAGGAGTTGTCAGAGTTCATCTGACCTTCCACCCTGGTTGATACCTTGCTGAATACTCTGGCTGACCTTGGACACTCTCTTGCCTTGGAACCCTGTTGGACTTTATTTATGACCCTGTGCTTATTGCCTAGAAGTAAGTAATGAGCTGGGAGCTATTAAGTTTGTTTTGTTTGAATTATCAGCTGTGCCAGGACTGAGACAGGACACCTTCATACCTAAGGAAGCGGATGGGTGAGAGAAAGAAGCATAGGGTTACCATGCCAACCTCTGCTGCTCTCTCTTTTTCCTGACTTACTTTGGAGCCTGGTTGCCCATTCCTACCCACCATGCCTCAGCCCCCATCCCACAGAAATGCATACACCTCTTAATGTTCACATTTTTTCCACTTTTGCAAGGGTCCTGAGCCCCTAGCTCTCGTCAGTGTAAGGGGCCAACTGTATTTCTTCTTTATAACAAACAACCAGACTCCATGAGTTTTTTGTTGTTGTTGTTGCATGGATGTAAGCATACTTTCAGCAGAATATCACCATTCTGTCTAATAGCAAACTGGATGCCAATAAAATTGGAACTAAAGCAGGGCTACTGTGAAACAAGGAAGAGGTATCAGCAAATGATTCCCTAAGTATAACAAAAGAAACATATAAAAGAAACATTTTAAAACTAAAAGGGGGGGGACCTCTCCCAGACAGCCTAATGAAACATGCTCGTTAGCCTCCAAAAATCACAAAATGCTGACTTTTGTCTCAATGAAAGGAAACAAAGAAAACAAGAGGAGCAGGACCAGGCTATTCATGCGGCAGAGAGAGGTTGCTACCTCAGCGATCAAAATAGAAGAAACAGCAAACTGAGGCCAGGACTAGAGTTCACACTTCTCTCAGACTTGGCCCCTCTTCTCCTGACCAGAGGATGAGAGAAGAAACCTTAGAGCAGTGGTTCTCAATCTGTGGGTCCCCAGATGTTTGTGGACTTCAGCTCCCAGAAGCCCTGAGCATTGACCATAGTGGCTGGGGCTTCTGGGAGCTGAAGTCCACAAACATCTGGGGACCCACAGGTTGAGAACCACTGCCTTAGAGTGAGAATGTAGCCCTGAAAAGAATTTCCCCCCTGTGCGCTGCTGCTGCCCACCTCTGCAGTCTGCTTTAGAGAAGCTGATATAAAGTCTCCAGAAATCTCCTTCTGCTCCTCATTTTTCTCATTTGCTTGACTTTGTGATTTATTTTATTTGAATAATGTGCTCTCAGCAACTCTGATTAATGTATATGTTTAGTAATATGCCTGCTGGAACATGAGCAGAGGTTATCCCAAGGTCTTAGATTTGGGCTATGAAATCTTAGGACTTGGGATACTCCGGAGCTGGTTAGCCTTGCCAGGACTTCCTTCCCAATTGTTGTCCTCCTGCTCCAAACAGGGCCTTCCTAACATTTGGCAAGGAGATTTGCTGAATTTTTTTGTGCAGCTGGTGAAACAGCTGGCTGCTTCTTTGCTGCTGTTATTTTCAGATTTTCCATTCATGAGGCCAACCAAGCCATGCTTTCTTTGCCTTTTACTTCTCTTCTTCCAGGCTGGTGGCCACTGCTGCAAAAAAATTCCTCACGTTGAGAAACAGAATCATTGAATCATAGAGCTGGAAGAGACCACAAGAGCCATCAAATCCAAAATTCAGGAAAACACAGTTAAGCATTCCCAACAGACGATTATCCAGCCTCTGTTTAAAAACCTTGAAAGAAGACAACTCCATCATACTCCAAGGAAGCATATACCACTTTCTGTCAGGAAGTTCTTCCTGATGTTTAGATTAATCTCTTTTCCTGAAGTCCAAAGCCATTGCTCCATGTCTCTGAAACAGTAGAAAACAACTTGCTGCATTTTCCATGTAACATCCCTTCAAATGTCCTGGCAACTCTTCAAGTCACAGGAAATATTCAGCAGCTCTTCTGTCACAGAGAACCCTGGACCTTGGGCTAGGAGTGATGATATATTAACTATATATTAAGTATTAACTAATGTTGATGGTTCTGCCTCTTATTTCTGGTAGCAGCTGATTGTTTCACTGCCAGAATCCACTTTGGGTTTCAGTCTGAATTGTAAAGGCGTTATCCAAGGTGCTGAACCTATTTAGAGTATAGGCTTCAGCAAACTGAAAAGGACTTTTAAAATTCAGAGTAAAAACTAGGAGGTGTGGTGAGAATGTCATTTGCTGGTTCACTTCAGGCTGTAAATTATCTTTGGTTGGTCCTGAAAAAGAGGGAGAAAGAACTGGCCTGCTTTTGTCCCTTGAAGCTGACTATAAGAGTCATGGGTGAGCCAGTTGGGAGGAACCCTGAAGAGATACTCACACTAGGAAGTGAAGATATACTGCAACATTTTGTTACAAGTCTCACTTTGAATGCTCTCATGCATTACTATAAAATGAAAGACCAGATAGGTCTCCATCCAGATAAACAAACCCACAACAAAGGGCTGCCCAGTTACTCCTGCATCCATTTTGGTGTGTCTTACCACCTGAGAATTAATACTTTAGAATGTAGAAGAAAGGGACTGCATTATTTCCTTCCTCTGCATGGAGTAAGAGTGGAATTAAGTTTGTCACACCTAACCAGTGATCACTCTTCCTAAAATTATGCCTGCAACTGTATGGTGCTGTGTATGTACAGTAGTAAACAAAATAGATATGCTCCTGAGCTTTACTTCTTTAACAGCAACTTTGATATCAAAGGTAGAAATAACATGGAAATAATAGGGATCAGTTCCTATACCACAAAAAAAGAAGAGCAGTTCAGCATGTCTCAGTACAGTTTTCATTTAAAACTAATAATATGGCCATGTGAAATGAAACAACTATGTCAAGTAAGTCTTGTATAAGTAAGCAAAAACTACTCGAAAGTGTCTTCCAAAATGCATCATGGGATATTTTTTTTTCTTACAACATTCTCCACTTTTTTATGATTTTCATTTTGGTGATGAAACTTGCAGACCTATGCTTTTTCAACATGCCAGCTGGTGAGGCTGGCTAATCTGATTTCTCCTTTTCTTTGAGCTTTGCTCTTCAAACTTATTCAGGAGGTGATTCTGGATGTGGCCGTTTGCCTTGCTTGTTGTATGTAAGCACACACAACTACAGTAGTGTTATCATCCTTGACACCCCTATGCTGTGGAACATGCCTTTTGTTCATGTACTTGGACATGTTTATGGCTGGAAATGCATGATTGAAGCCACACTGACTGAAGGAGTATGTTGTCAGGCCATAAGTTCAATGAGGAGTAAGCAGAAAACCCTGCCATCAAGTGGTTCAGACTAAACTCTTCCCTGATCTCAGATCTTTGCATTTCAGAACAAGCCTGGATAAGACAATTAGAAGCCATTCCTTTTGATCTCACCCTACACAGAGCTTTCTTACATAAGTTACAGATCCAAACTTCAAGAGGTTATCACGATTCCCATAAATTTTGTCACTTCAGTGTGAAAGCAATCACCTATCCCAGAACCCGTTGGTCCGTCCTGTGAGAAAGTTTTAGCTTTTGCCAGAACACTCCTTCAGGATAGGAAAAAGGGTATATAAACCCTGACTTTAGTCCCAGCAATTTGTAGCATTTTTGATGTAATACATGACACCCAGATCGCTGGTAGCCCATGCTGTCTTCAGGTGTTGTTTGAGCTTTGGCCCTTTTCTTCAGAACTGTTAACTAACATCCTTTTTCATCTTTAATCTCTCTCTATCCAACCTTTCATGCTTTATTTTTCAATAGCCTTGTATGGTTCTTGAAACTGTCTGTTTCCCTGTCTGTGTGTTATCATCTACTATACAAAAGTCAAAGTTTGTCTGGGAGTTTCTCTATTTGTCTGTGTTAGGCAGGCCAAGACCTCATATGATTGGTTGCGTGAGGCATATGGTTGGCTGCCTGTGAAAATTCTATGGAATCCTGGGGTTGACAATTTAGGGAGAGGCCTTTAGAATTCTCAGGCAGAGAGCTCTTGGGCCTCAGGCTGTTTGCTATGGAGACAGGACCTAGCAGCAAGGAGGAGGACAGTGTTTTCCCTGAGGAATCCAACCTCTGTATGTTAACAACTCTGAATACAGATTGGATTGGGGAATATGGGGAAAAGTACAGGTACTAGAGAAGACAGTTTACTGAGTTCTTAAGAGGAAATTAAATCCCAGGCAACACCAGGTAAATATGCTAGTTTCTAATAAAACATACTGTTTATTTTTAAACTGGAGCCTCTCTGCAGTTAATCCTGGTACACAGATTAAAAGATATTGCCGTTACCCTCTCCTCACAGATCTCCTCTGAGCTATAATTTCTCCACTTTCTAAAGAGACACTGGCATTGTGAGTGGACCCCAAAGTCCCCCACCTTTCAGGATAACAGTAGGATCACCAGAATAGAACTTCATTCTTTCCCAGGTCAAGTTTTATTTCATTGTTCACTGTAGACAGGCTGCTGAGACCCAACACTGAAAGCCTGCCTGTTTCCAGCCCTCCTTTGCCATCATCCCAGTGCTAAAGGTGGGGGAGGGAAAAACCTTTGAGCTAGACAGAAGAAGGAAAGGAAATGAGGGAGGGAGGGCTGTGCTGGGCTTCTATAAAAAGACTTTGTAAAAAGGAGTTTCTTCTCAGAGGCTTTATTAACTGGAGTATGGCCATACAGCCAAGAACTTAGAAATGATACCTTTTTGGGCTTTCAAAATCTTGAAGCTTGCATAAAAATTCTGGAATGTAACATCAAAAAAGTAGAATTTCCCATGTCTGGTACACTCCCGGGGGGGGGGCACAGGGGGACATATGTCAACTGCATCTAGATATGGAGCTCTGGTCCTGAGAACTCTGTGTAAAGCCAGTCTCTTATGGACACATTTCTCAGTCCAGCAGGAGATGCATAAGCAGCAGCCACTTTTCTATGAACACATATGTTGTTTCTGGGTTCATGTAATGCTCAAGTCCATATTTTTAATTAAAGTGGCATTAACGTTAAGAATTCCTCACTATCTTGACTTCAGCAGTATGTGCTTCAAATATTTCACTGCTATTTATAGCCCTTGTACACACAGGGTATTGCAAACAGAAAAAGACTAGATTGGGAAGGTTAGTTCTGGGACATGTATCAACATGCTGACACCAGGAACTGAAGCTATCAATTAGGTTTTATGTGTAAGGCTTTATGCAGAAATAGCAACAGTGAGAAGCTGTGTCATCTGGCACACTGAATGCTGGAGTTACACCTTGTCATTTTGCAAATACTTGTGTTAGATAATCTCTGTTTAAATTAACAGCTGGGACTGCAAAATCTAAAAGCAGCCATGTGTCATTAACATCTGCCATCAATAAAGCCCTCCTAATCATGAAACTTCCTGAAGAGATCAAACTGTCTTTTAAAATCTGTTGTTTGGTCTTTCACTGTCATAACTGACAGTGCTCATAAAATTCTACTTTCCCTCTTGCCATATCAGCGTCTTTCTATTCCCCATAACAGTTGCACAATCCATAAATTGTTTTTGAGAAACACAGTTACTGCTGTCACATTTTGCTTTTAAAAATTAAATTAAATATACGTTTTGGCAGACTGACTTAATTATCCAAAATGCAATATGTGCAATGATAGCCAATACATTTGCTTTATGTTCCCTAAAAATATCATTTGAGTTACTGAATAGTCAATTATGAGATTCCATCTAAATTACTAAACTTCTACACACATATATAAATTATAGTTTTATGCTTAGATAGAATCAGAATTGGAAGGGCCAACAAAGGCCATGCAGTCCAACCCACTGCCTTGCAGGAACATACAGATAAAGCAACCCTGAGAAATAGTCATGCTGACCTCTAATAAAGGAGAGTGAATCAGCTTCTGCAACAGTTTATTCCATTGTCAAGTAATTCTTAGGCCACTTCGGCACTAGAGGCCAATAGCACATTAGAGTACTACAAATGGCAGAATTGCCATTGGTGCAATCCCTTCCAATTGGGAACACTGTTTTCCACATCCTTCCACCTTCACTGGGTGGGTAGCAGTACTGCCACAGGTGTTCCTTCCACATTACAGCCTCCTCAGCCACTCATTGGCCCTGCCTTCACTCTGCCCCATCACCCCTGATTGGGCAGTGGTTTTTAATTTTTTTACAGACACCTTTGTAGTGTAGCCACTGTGTAATGCAGACATCTGGCCCCACAGCAGTGCCTTCTCTTGCAAAAGGTGACACCTGACAAGGCAGTGGCTGCCATTTCTATACCAACCATTACTGAATGTGTACCACTGTATGTCTGTTCTCCCCTATTGTCCCTGTCACCTGTGTTGCCATGGACCCAGATGGTATAAGGTGTATTTGCATTACAGTAGTGCAGGTGTCTATCAACCTCCTGAGTCTTCCTATGGCCTTGTTAGATATAAAACGGGAGCAGAACAGGCAAGTGAAGACACTTTGGTGGCTGCCAGGCACCACATCTGACAAGTTAACTGCCTCAGTGCTGCTGCTGCTGATGTCTTCCATGACGCAGACACCCCACGTACTGACCAGTGGTTGGGGAGCTTGCTGTGTCCCAGGAGATGGTGGGTGAGGGACTATATTCATCAGACCTGGTGGACCACAGAAGTGTTGGTGACATGAGATGACAACATGTGGCTGTACCACTTGAGGATGACACCTTGTTTCAAATTCCAGATCATCTGCATCCCCACCTGCAGCAGAGCAGCACCATCATGAGGGATCCCATACCCATGGACGAATAAGCCACCATCACAGTCTGGTGGTTCACCCACTCTCGCATCTACTAGAAGACTGTAAATATCTTTGGGCTTGGCATCTCCACAGTGGCAGACATCACCATAAGAGGTCTGTCTGACCATAGAGCAAGTCCTGCTCCCATCCACCCTTTTCTTGGATCACTGCTGCAGGGCAAGTACCCCCTTCTTCCCACATATGTGCAATGATAAACATGTGTCATGTGCAACATGGATTCAGCAATAGTCAGAGATGACTCTGGAAAACATGTGATCCCCTCATCAATGGAATTGTTGGAACATTTAGAGAGCACCAGTCAGCATGGGAGATGTGTTGGTGGGAAACAGGTGACAGTGAACCCATAGCACTCGGACATGTCCAGTAACTGCATTGACCTCTCACACACAGATCACGGATGACTTCAAGGAAATGGGATTCCCACAGTGTGCCGGTGCCATTGACAGAACCCACATCCCTATGCAGACCCCTAAACAAAGAGGGGAGGAGTTCATCAACAGGAATGATACCTACTCCATCCCACTGCAGGGCACAACCAATCACACTGGGCATTGACATAGAACTGGGCTATACCAGAAGAACCAATGATTCCCATGTGTTCCACCACTCAGCTCTGTGGCAGGCTATGGAGGCAAGCCAATTCACCCCAGGGAACCCCACTGTCAACATCCTCAGAGTGCAGGTTGGGCCACTCATATTTGTAGATGGAGCGTACCCATGCCCCATAGGCTCATGAAGCCAAAAAAAAGAAAAGAAAAAAGACCTTCAATAGGTTCTTCAATCACTGCCGGAACACAGTGGAGTGCACCTCTGCAATTACCTAAAGAACAGTCTAGGTCAGTTCAGTCCATGGACAGCCAACATCATCATCCACAAGGTCCTGGAAAAGGGGGAGAGATTGGGGGAGAACACCAGCAAATGTATGAGTGTGGAGGTTTGGTCATGGCATGGGTGAGAGATTGGGGGCATTGGATGACAGCCAGAGGACCTCAGCACAAAGGATCAGTGATGTATTTCTCCACTGAAGCCTTTAGAACTCACAGTTCTGGCCCAGGAAAAACTGACAGAGTGCTGGCAGACCTGCACTACAAGGATCTGCTTGCCTCCTGAAGGGGTAACAATGCCAGATTGTTACCCCTGAAACAGCAACGAATAGGAGAACAAATGAGAAGGGACATCCTTCAGATGGGCTTGGGGTGGATTGGTGTCATTTCTCCTTTCTAGGAATGTCCCCTTCCTGATCGTTCCGGAATGGGAACGGTATAGTAATATTATGCTATAATGGTCAGAACTGTTTTCTTTAAAAAAATAAAACTTCTTGCTCACAGGAGACATTGGAATACCCACAGAGCAGTGCTCAGATTCACACTTACCATGCATGATATGTGCTCCTTTATCTGCTTCTTCTTCCACTTTTTCCCCTGGAGCCATGGTGGTAGCCTGTCCACGGTTGGGCTGGGATTGTCCTGGATTTCTGGGAAGGAGGGATGAGCTGACACGCCCACAGCCCATCTACTGCTGGATCCATGATAACTGGAAGCACTATCAAGTGCTATAACAGTTATGCACTGAGCCGGCTGATGGGATTGCAGTGCTATAGGAGGCTCTTAAATGATTTTTTCTGGAAATAGAATGGTGTGCTTTGATGACACTTAGGGACAGGATAGCAGCTGAATAGTGACAATGTTGTGTCAAACCAGTGTTCCTGGACCAGTAACAACCCACTGCTATTGCATTATAGCAACGTCATGAAGATATGGCCTTAGGTGTTGAGAAGTTCTTCCTAATGTTTAGGTGGAATTTTGGTTCATGTCCTAACTTCTGAAGCAGCAGAAAACAAGCTTGCTCTATTTTCTACATGACATTCTGTATCTCTCATATCACCTTTCACTCTTCTCTTCTCCAATTTCAACACACCCATTATTCTTAGCTATTTCTCACAGGCCTCAGTTTTCAGGCCATTTATCATTTTGCTCACCCTTCTTTAGTAACATTTCAGCTTGTCAATATCCTTCTTGAGCTGCGGTGCCTACAACTAAACACAGTGCTCTGGGTGAGAAGTGACCAAAATGGAACAGAGAGGTACTATTACTTCTTTCAATATGGACACTATACTACTGTTGATATAGCTTAGAATTGCATTGGCTTTTTTGACTACTTCTTCATACTGTTTAGCTTTCAGTCTCTAATACCCCTATATTCTTTGCACATGTGCTGTTGTCAAGCTATATGTCACTCGTCATCTGTTTGTGCAGATCATTTTTTCTTACATTTATCTCTTATGTTTATCTTATCTTACATTTATCTCTGTTGAAATTAATTTTGTTAGTTTTGGCCCAAATTCTCCAATCTGTTAATGTTATTTTAAGTCCTGATTCTTTCCTCAGGGCATATTAGCTGCGCTTCCTGATTCGGTATCATCTGCCAGTTTTATAAACATATCTTCTATTCCATTTATAAGAATCTGGTTCCAGGACAGAATCCTGAGTCACACCAGTAGCTGCTTTTCTTTAAGGTAAGGAGAATCAATAGGCGAGCATTCTTGCTTTGGTTGGCCAAAAATTTACAAACCCACTTAACAGTACTATTGCACAGCATATATTCTACTAGCCTGTCTGCAAGAATATTAAAAATATTACTGATCTCTGTCTATATCCACAGCTTGCAAGAGTATGTGAGGTTTTAAACAGAGTATGAGGTTTATAAACAGATTTTCCTGATGTAACAACCTGGGCATCAACATAAGCATCAGTTCTAATTGCTGGAAAACCCCGCAGAGTATCCAGGAATCTTTCAGGACCCATTAGTCTTCTCATTTTCATGGGGCCCTCGCTGCTGCAGAAGTTAAGAGTCCCAGCAAATCTAAATCCCAGTAGCTAGTGACCCGTCCATGGCAACAGAGTTCTTTCAAAACCACTAATCACCCTCAAGATTTCAGCCTGGTACATATATAGGGCCAGATATTATGTGAGACTGCATAATTTGTTCTATTTTCTCCAGGAACAGCACTGAAATAATCCTTCTCAAAGCCAAGAGTGCTTGCTTAACTACATTTGGCTTCTCATTTCCTGTGTATAACCAT
Source organism: Iguana delicatissima (assembly GCA_948472985.1). Classification (NCBI taxonomy): domain Eukaryota; kingdom Metazoa; phylum Chordata; class Lepidosauria; order Squamata; family Iguanidae; genus Iguana; species Iguana delicatissima. Next base: position 147,887 of record CAOKZL010002158.1, read on the forward strand.
TCTCAAGACAGCATACTTATTCCCACACAGGGTCCCCCACTATTTGCACACTGTTTTCCCTCATTGGTTAGTTTCAGGTCCAAGACAGTCAATCCTCTGGTTGTCTCCATCTTGTGTAGTTATACTTTTAAAAATCAGTTTTCAGCTGGAAGAACTGGTCCAAAATCAATCAATCAATCCAAAAACAAAAAAACACCAGAACCTGAGTCTCTATTCTTGCCTCCCTCATCTCCAAAATCTTTCTTGGTACCTATTTTCACATATGAAGAATGAAACCAGCAAAGTGTTAAGACAGAACCTTGCAATAACAGAATTAGTTAATCAGCCAGCCAGCTAACCAATCAACCATATTCAGACTCACCTTTCTTCCCCAGTAGAAACTGGAAGATAACAGCATCAAAAACAACAGTCTTATTCATTTTAACTGAGAAGTATATTGCATATGTACAGTGGGCTTTACTTCTAGATAATGTTGAATAGGATAGCCATCTTAAACTCATAAAGCTGGTTAGATTCTGCATTTGAGGCTGTTGGCACCTGCTATAGCAATTAGAAACAATATAGCAATAGCATGTGTATTTTTATACCATTTATCAGCTAAGTGCTCTTTAAGCGGTTTACAATGTGTTAGCTAATTGTTCCCAGCAAGTCGAGTACTCATCTTAGCTATCTGCATAAGAATGGAAGGCTGAGTCAACCTGGAGCCCGGCAGGATCAAACTCACAACCTTGTGGCTGCAGTACCAGCATTTAACCACTGTGCCACCAGGGCTCCCTTTGAAAATCTACTGCAGATCTTGCATAGGGTTGTAGCTACCACTGGACTGGGAGGGGCATTCCCCTCCTTTTGCCACTTCCTACTCCTCAGGCAAACAAGATGGTGACAGGTGTCAAACGTAGGTAGGCCATTTGTACTTCTTCACCTGGGCCCCCTCATGCACTACACTAAGCCCTGATTCTGCATCATAATTTTCAGTTTCAAGATCTGGGTACCCTTTCGCACTACACAATTATAGCACTGTGACTCTAACTTTAACTGCCATGGCTGCATCCTTTGGAATCCTGGGATTTATAGTCTGGGAAGATACTAAAGCTCTTTGGCTCATAATCTTAAATACCCCACCTCAAACTGCAAATCTCAGGATTCCATTGGATAGAACCATGACATTTTAAAGTGGAATCATAGTGAAAGGGGCCTGATACCAGTATAACAACTGGTCTAGACATGATTTTATTTATAATTTTAGCCCCAATATGCAAGATATGTTTTTGCTTTAAAAATAAATGGTCAATTAGTACTTGTATTATAGTTCTGTACTTTTATAGTGGTCATATATGCTTTTCAATACATAAAGAAGACCATTTACATACACTTACATACAAAAAGAATATAAAATAAAAATTAAAGAGAATTAACCAATGCCATCCATTAAATGAGCCTACATTGTCCTTGCAGCTGAGAAAAAACAAATCTGTTTGAGAAGTCAGATAAGCGTTTCGGCCTGTTAAACACATAACCGACTTTCATCTAATTTGTCTAAAGCAAGAAAAGGATAGATTTTAAGGTCTTTCATCTCTATGTAAAAATTACAGTATAAACAAAAATGTATTTATGATTTTAGGGCCCCAACCATACATACACAATGGCTTGAATTGTATAGTTATTTCCAGCAAATGAGAAAGCAGTCAGTGTGACTTGCTCACCATTCAACAATTGATTCAGTAGGTCTTCTTCAGTTGAAACTAACCAACAAGATTCAGGCCAATGCTTGTGGCAGGGAATTCCCAAAAATCTATCGAGAAGTATTGCCAAAGGCAAAATATTAAAATCAGGTAGGCATAAATGTTCCATCAATGTAAGATGCTTCTGGACTTTTAAAACAGAATACAGATGCTCCACATGGTTGTAACACACCATTTGCAATAGGGGCAAATAGGGCACTTCCCATTTATTAAAGAATGCGGAGCTTGTCTTTTGATATCATTAAGTCTTTGAGACAGAACTCTAAGTTAGACATTAATGTAGCTGGAATATATGAGATACCAACTGGGAAAATTTTTACACAAAACCAAATGTGAATCTACCCGTATGGAGGTACAAATGACTGAAGGACTGGGGTGGAAAATGCAAGCTGGGGTGGGGAAGATTGGAGACTGGATTCAGACAATTTCCACAAACTTTGGATGCCCAAATACTGAAACACAAAGACATAGCTCAGATTTTCACTACAGCTTGGCTCAATGTACTTGTCTAAATGGGGAAACCATAAAACAGTAATTAAAAATGATGTGGAAATGGGTAAGGCTGGAGTGGGCCTGTAAGGGAGGAGTCTTTAACCCTCTGTTCTCAAAGCAACTCAGTCTCAATCAGTATTTGCTTTTCTGCATTGTTTATTTGCAGTGGGAAGAAAATTTCCACTGATGACAAAGAATTGGAAGTATTAGTAACTAAAGCACACTGGAATCCTGACCTAGCTGGGGTAGTGGCTATTTGTTAGTTAGATCAGCTACACATAGGTGAGTGACACTAATTTGATCTCGTCTGATTTGGTTCTGTCCTGTTTCTAGCGCTATAACAAGGAACAGTATTTGGAACTATGTAAGAGACTTAAAAAAGATCCTTCCAAATTACTTATATGATCTTGCTACTTTTGTTATAATGTACACATGGGAGCTATAAGAATAATAATTCGAATTTGGAAGTATTAACTTTATTTCCATTGTGTATAACTATTGCTGTCAATATGATAGCAAGTCTTTTCTTGTTCTTGCTTTTCTACTTTAGATAGTAAGGCTATAGCTCCAAGGACTGAAAAGGTCAGTGCAATAGCAACTTAATTTTTTAGGCTCAAGTCCAGAATTTTTATTAGAATGTGTTTTTATTTAATAATACATGCATTTGAGATAGTTTTGTCTGAGTTCTCATTTGCATTTAAAGATGCAAAAATTCCCATATGGGGACATTATGATCATTACTGAAAAGGCATAATGTTGCTATATTTGCTTGCTTTGTATTAACAAAGCACAGTGTTGTATTTTGTGCAAAGGAAAGTCCCAGATGGCATTTAGGTTCCTGAACTACATTTTCATTGGGACCTCGAAAGTCATCAAGCACTAAAAAGAGCCAGAAGGGAAGAGAGAAGAGACTTAGAGGTGCACAGGCCTTTTCAAATACAATGTTAACTACCATAAAGGATTTATGATAGAATAAGTACATGAAATACACTGAAGCCTCTTACAAAGCAGGTAAATTCCTGTCGGAACTTTGGAAAGTTATTTACTTGGACTACAACTATGAGAATTTCAACTGGGATATTTTAGATCTTGTAGCCCCAAAGTAATTTTTTCAGACCATGCCCTTCACATATTCCAGTCTGGCACAATATCAATTAATCTGCATCCCAGTTTTTCAACTTCATTTAAAACATTTCAGTTTCTCTCCACATTCCTCCTTTGTCCTCAGCTTACTGAGTTGCTGCGAACTGTTCAAAGTGAAAAAGTAGTTTGCACTCAACTTGGCAGGAGGAGAAAAAGAGGCAGAATTTTCCCTTCCCAGTAGGCTCTGGCAAAAAACAGTTTCTGCAGCCTTGCCTAGTTTGTCCATTCCTTCTCATAACTAACTTTTGTCATCTTGATTTCACTCTGATACTGTCTGCTCCCACATGTCCCTGTTTTTGTCTGTGGAATGCTGGAAGGTAAGTGAGACTACAAATGTGAATTCATTACTCACTTCTCTGCCCTATCTGAGCAAACACTACTTTAACAATTAGTCTAGGTATCATCCCCCAGTCTCGGGTACAAACAACAACCAAAACACACAGCCACAAACAGGACAATACTTCAGCCCAGCATAGATAAGAAATGGAGAACCCACAAGACTCAGAACACTTATATAGGGAAGTCTCATTAATCAGGCAAACAGCTGGGGGAGACTGCTGGCCAATAAATACCAGAGATGGGGTCGAAGAAATCTACTGTACATAATGGCTATATCTGGTGGAAGCAGTGTGGATTTCCCCCCCCCTTTATCTTTAGCTCATGTTCACACAAAAACTTGACCTTTGCTTTGTGTGCTGGTTATGCTGCTGGATATGCCCTTGAACTGACACTCTGAATTTATTGCTGACCAGGACTGCTGAAACAAAGGTAATTGACTAATAAGTGTCAGCTTGACTGTGGCTGCTACTATAGACTCTGTTTAAGGACTGTGAAATGTGGCTGACTTTCTAAATAGGACAGACTGTAACCCTAACTTACAGTTGCAGAAACAATGGAAGTGCTGCAGCAACAAAATCTGGTCCCCATTACTCAAGTTGCTCAACTGAAAGCAGCTGTGGTTAGTTTGTAAGCTCAGCTGGATCAGTAACAACAGCTAACTGTCCCACCTACTCGCAGGCCCAAGTGCTCAGTATCTCTGCCAGAAAAAATTGCGGGCATGCTGGCTCAGTTTCAAGTATTTCCAGCTCACTAGTAGCTGTACGTCCGGGTCTGGCCTGAGGAGGATTTTCCTAATGACCACACGAAGGTAGCCTTTGTTATCAACCTGTTGTGTGGCCAAGCAGCCAATTGGGCAACCCCCTACCTCTTCTAGGACAGCCCTCTCCTAACTAACTAGGAAAAGTTGCCATTATTGTTCCTTACTGCAGCACCTTCAGTCTATCATATGTTGATGTAGGCTAGTCTAAGTTGCTATCATATGGAGTCCATATGCTTTTAGAGGGCAAGCAAAGCATTTATGGACAGAGAAGGGGACTGCCTGGGTCACAGACTCTCCTAACTTTAAAATGTATGTCTAGAAAAGTACCCTTGACTGATGCCTCAAGTGCTCATCAGCCTTCCCTATGATTAGGAAAAGACTGTTTTGCTAACTCAAAAATTTATGTGGCAATCAAGCATGTGAATTAAACAATGGGTTTATTATGAAATGCATTTCAGACTCACACAGCTGATGAACAGCTAAGTCAGCTACAGAAATATACAATACCTGTGCAAGAGTAACTTCTGGGAAGCATATGACATCAGTGGATATCAATGCCTGTGACACTAGGCATATAAGCCAGTCAGCATCAGCATCTACAGAACAACTCGTACTCAGTTCTCTTAATTAGAAAGCTACAAATTGAGATGGGATGGGGTATAACTTTCACTCCTAGTAGGGTGCTTCAAGTCGAATTTCCTTGAGTGTTTATTCATTTTTTTAAAAATATTTTTATTAAAAGTTTCATTGCATAAAAAACAGAGTGATATACCCCATTATCGGATATATTACACCCTCCTCCCCCCACTTCCATATTATTTTACTCCAGCTGAGTCTTCTTTGTTTCCTTTTACCAAAAGAAAGAATAACGGTTACATTTTACAGAAGAGAAAACAATTACATTGTCTCTTTCTTTGCTTTCATATACTTTTAAATTTTTATGCATTCCAAAACTCCTTTCCATTCCCTTTCAAAGTTCTGGATAGGTTTATTTTTCAATGAAAATGCCAACTTTTCTGTCTCTACCATATCTAGAACTTTTAATTTCCACTCTCCTAAATCAATATTTATCTTTTCTTTCCAATGTTGTGTGTATGCTAACCTTGTAGCTGTTAGCAAATATAACAATATCTTCTGATGACTTCTAATCTCCCTTTGTTGTCCTAACATGTTTAACAAATAAAATAATTCTGGTATCATTTCAAAGTTCATTTTACAGATTCTTTGAATTTCATCATGTATCCCCTTCCAGAACTTTCCTGACCTTCCACAAGTCCACTTGAGTGGTCTATTCATTGAGGTCTAATTCTTGACACAGAAGCTGAGTTAAAGTGTGGCCACACTGAAATTTCCCAACACCTATCTCAGTCTTTTCCTACCTCAATGGTTTCTGCTGGCTGTGACCAGCTGCTTTACACTATTTACTTATTTGACACCCTGAACCTTTAGGCAAATAAGTATGCAAAGAGATCAGCTTTATGTAATTTTATCACGTAAATTGTCTTGAGAGCCTTTTGCACTTAAAGGCCGCCTGGAAATATTTAGAGTCTAATTACTGTTTCAGAAACAGTTTTCTAAATACTTAGGCCAGAGCTATTTAAAGCGGTGGTCTCTGGGCCTATACCAGTCCATGAGCCAATGGTTGCTGGTCCCTGGCGAATTTCCAAGAAGGAAAGAAACAATTGTAGACAATGTGCACAAATATAATACTGGTTCCTGGAATTGGGGGGGAAATTGTGAGTTCCCCACATCAGATAACTTGAGAGGCACTGATTGCAACTAGATGCCAATTATGTACCTATGCCTATTCAGGAAATTGTATTGTGTGTGCATATGTGCCTATGTCCCTTCAAGTTTCCTGTAGAATGACCTAGGCTATATAAGACACTATAGATAATTTGGTCTATGTATAAACTAGTTCAGAGCTAAAACAATCCCTGTGTTGTGAAACTTTGCACATTCCAAGGAAAAGTCTCTTCCATTTTAATGACTTGTTATCTTAATTTAAGATGTCAATTGCCTACCAAAATGGAACACCTTTCCTTTTGGCAAGCAGGGGAAAGGCATTATACTAGGCCACATGTGTCAAACACAAGGCCCGCAGGCTGAATCTAGTCCTCCAGGCGATTTCATGTGGCCCTCACACCTCTTCTGCAGTTGCGGCACTCCCCCTACCTGGTGAGCCCAGTCTTCAGATTGCTGCCACCATTCTGAAGAGGGGCCCAGCAGCCAGCACTCACACAGAGAGGGGTGGGGCGGGGGGTAGAAAAAGGCACAGAGAGGGTCTCAACTGAGACCAAAAAGTTAAACAAAGTTAATGTAATAAACACTGCTTGGTGATACTTGTCTGATGATTTAAAAAAAAATTGTTTTCAAAACTCATCTTTCAATAAATAGTACAATAGTTGTAAACTTGAATTTCTGCTTGCCATTATTTTTCCTAAGGTTCTAGTTTCAGAGCTAGTTATTACTAAAACCAGTAATAATCAAATGCAGTGGCAATTATTTAATTTATATAGTTTTACAGATGCAACAGGCCTTTTGACGGCAACCAGAATGCTGATGTGACCCAAGATGAAATGGAGTTTGACACCTCTGTATCAGGCAATGTGTGGGTCAAAAAGTCTTTTATTTTGGCAGGAAGTTCTGGAGGGTGGTGGTGGTGAAGGTTGTTGGTGTTGTTATTGTTGTATGTCTTCAAGTGATTTCTGATTTATGGTAACTTTAAGGTGACCCTTAGGGGGTTTTCTGGAGTTGAGTGTGATGCAACGAAGGCCATGGGTTTCCATGGCTGAGCTGGGAATTGGCTGCGAGGGTTGTAGTCCAGTGTTCGAACCACTATGCCACACTGGCTCTTTAGGGGTATTAGTGGTTGTTAATTATTATGGCCGCATGTTCTCAAAAACATCACTAGTGCATACAAGTTGATGCAGAAGAATAGAGGGACTTGCATTTAGGAACTGTGAGCAGCAAGCACCTGGGCTAGAGTGATTCTGGCGTGATCCAGCAGTCTGTACTGATATGGTTAAATAAGTAACTAAATGTGAAAAATTCCCCAGCCATTTTCTAGCTTTGGTCTCACTGCTAGATACCTGCCTATTTTGTGATAACCCATTTCTAAAAATATGATTGTTGATTATAGCGCAGTTACCAAATGATGATTGTAATTGCACAAAGAATGGCATGTAGTTTGAACAGTGTTCATCCAAAGCATTATGCTTCCAGAAATGAAACCCAGATGGTGCCTTGATTCATTCAGTACCCCACATTTCTCCCCAAATGGGTCTTAATGCAGTTTGCAGTAATATTGAATAGAAAATAAAATTAAAGTACAATAAGATTGAAGACTGAAATAGGATTAAATGAAAAGCACAATTTAAAACACTTGTTTAAAGAAAAAAATCATTAAGGAAAATGCAGTGTCCAACTGTTTGAAAGCCCCTTTCTCCTTTTGCAGTCAACTGTGAAAAGCCTGCTTGATTAAAAAAAAAAAAAATCATTGCTTGCTAGTGGACAGACAACAGAGGCCTTTTCTGCACTTTGTTTTTAAAACGGGGCAGTGCGTGCTCCAGCGAGGACGTTTGTACTTGGGGGCGAACTGGGTCCAGACTACTTTCTGTAGTTTCGGACTTCAGCCCGCTCTGGAACGACCAGAACTGGTGGTTCTCCATGCTATTGAAAGACCACTTAAAGCAGGTCTTTCAGTAGCCCGGTGCGCCTCAGTCCGTCGCTGCACTCCTGTGTAGATCTGCAGGCTCACACCAGCACGAGGCCTCCACCAACCGGAAGCCTCCATTTTTGTCCCCGGAGCAGTGTGTAGCGCAGGCATGCACTGCTCCAGATCGGCATGGATCATCGGAGGGAGCGTGCCAGTCTGGTGAGTAACAGACTGCCCCATTTTCTTCCCAAAGTGCGAAAAAGCCCAGAGACTCTCTTGCTATGACCATCATTTTGCTTTCTAAATTGTTGCTGTACCATTCAGGTACCCATCATACTTTCTTCTATTCTCCGACTGCTATGATGCCTTTTGAAACTTGGTTGATCAACTAATTGGATTTATACCACTCCTTTCCCCCAGGAAAGAGCATTCAAGTAAATAGCAGTGGAATGGAATGTTAATTCATTCTGTTGTACCTCAGAACTGAGTTCATGCAGGTTTCCTTTAAGATAAGGTACTCTTGGTACCTCTGGACATTCTAATGCAGGAGATAGTGTATGTATCCACAAATGATGCTATTCTCCAAGAGATCTGGAACTTATTGTACCAATTCAAGTAATCCAGTTTGAGCAATCTTCCAGGGTAATTTTTAATGAATAAATAGCAGATTTTTTTTATTTGTTGTGCTAGTGACAAATCCCAGTGCTGCAAACTTTTTTAGAGACTGGAATATTAACCACCTATTGAAATAGCTCCTTTCCCTAGCACTTAAACCCATTCTGCTGAACTAATAGTTTCCCAGAGACATTATGTTTCTTCTCACTTCATTACTTGATTCCTTGTTCCCTTTTCAAATTCTCCTATGGAGCAACTAATTGCCAAAGGTATATATCGTAATATGGAAAAACAGTGAACCGGTGTGACATTTTAGCTTAATTAGTTTTGTTTTTCTGGTGAGATGGTAGCAAAATCAGCACACTTTCCAAAATGGAGTAAGTTTTATCAAGTGTCCAACTTACATTTTTCAGTTAATCATAACAATCAGGAATATAGCTAATATTTCCTGGAACAGTTCACCAATGATCTTTAGCGCACTTCCTTCTCACAGGTCTTGGTTGCTAGTACTTGCTTATGGACAATTGCCCAGAAACTACATATATTGCAAAGCAGAAACCATATCGTCCAACTGTCCTGATTTGACACAAAAAGCCCTGATTAATTGTTTGCCCAGCTTTTTCAGTTATTTTTAAAATGTCCCAGTTTTTCTCTTCTCCTTCCACTTTTCCCCTTTGTCCTCAACTTACTTAAGTTTCTGAAAACTGAGCTCAAAGTACAGAAGTAGTTTCACACTCAACTCAGCAGAGAGAAGTAGAAGAATCCTCCCATTCCTGGTAGACTCAGGCAAAATCAAGCTGCTGCAGTGTCTCTTAACTTCCATGTTTTTCCTCATCAATAACTTTTGCCTCCCAGTTTTCATCTGTAAAATGATGGATTGTAGGATATATAGAAACAACAGCCAGATCCTTTGACAAACCTTGATGTCCATTATGTCCCTATGCCTATTCTGGTGACTGCATTGGGGCGGGGCGTGTGTGTGCATGCTGCACTTTAAAATTGCTTCTTGACTTATGGCGACCCCATAAATCTCGGGTTTTCTTAGGCAAGGAATACTCAGAAGTAGTTTTGCCATGTCTGTCCTCTGAAATGTTGCCTACAGCACCTGGTATTTTTGGCAGCCTCCCATCCAAGTACTAATAAGAGCTGACCTTGCTTAGTTCCAAGATCAGATGGGTCCAGCAACAGTATTACAGCACCCAATAATGCCATTCACAATTTTGTAGGTTCATTCATATGCCCTACTGCATTTTAAATTAGGCATAAAAGCCAACCCCTACATCAAATAATACAAAGGTGCACATCTGACCTGAGATATGGGAAAAAAGAGGGAGGCATTTCAGTCTCCTATGGCACTTTCTGTCCAATATCACTCTGTTTCCGATGTCTCAGAAACAGCTAAAGAATTAATCAAGAGGTCTACTTCCATCTTCTGTAGCTTGCACAGGGCAAAAAACTTTTCATTGTGCTACCTGTATTAAAGCAACTCCTTGATACAATTTCTGTATTCTCACCCAGCTACTGTTTGTTTACAAGTCCTGTTAAGGTAATGATCACTGTTCATACTTTTTGCATTTCAGTTTCCTCTGATCTCATTGATTGCAGTTTCCTACATAATGTCCCAACTGAGACAGCACTCCATGTGTCTAATGAAGTTCAGAAAAGTTTATGGCAAGTGAATAGAAGATATTTTTGTGTTGTTAGTGAAGCAGGCTAATATAACAATGCTTGGAAATTTATAAATATGTTGTTCTTCCATTCAAAATCAATATGCATAGGTTCTCAGTTGTCCATCTTTTAATTCAACTCCCTCCCCATTTTGTATGGAAGCAAGTCATCATGCAAAGTCAGATATATAGCAGTTTGGTGTTACAGACATGGGTCAGTTTGAAAGACCAAATTCATTTTGAAACTCAAGATTATAGTCTGATTTCCTAAGGCAAAAGCTCTTCAGCATGTTCAGTAACCATCTGGACTGTGATCAGACTTCTGAGGTCCTGTAGCTTTAGTTTTTAAAAAAATCTTTAAGCAATATTGATAGGCAGCACAAGATATAAAGCTTTATAACTATTACACAGTATTTTCCTATTATTCTTCCAAATACCTAAAGTATCATGCTGTTTGGTTAAAAATATGTATTGGATATTAATCAAACATTATTTGATCACAAGGTACAAATACACATCTGCGAGACACACATTTTTCTTTGTGAAGAATGGTAGCCTATTGCAGCCAATAATTTTCTACAGAAAAGTGCTTTGACTGGATGCACACCGAAATGGATTCTTGATGTCCAATTCCAGAAAGCAGAAAGTCACATTACGTTGACCTGCAGTAAATTAGTCTATTTTTCTTACCTTGCAGCTTACTGTGCACAGTGCAAACCAGATCTTGTCTGCTTTACAGTGACATAAACTAAACATGACCTAAGAGAATTCACAGGAGAGTTACTTCAATAAAGGATTAACATAACGATGAGGAACTTTCAGGTATCATTTCACTTCATGAAGCTACATTATTTCTTTTCAGTTTAAAAGGTCACTTAGTGGAAGAACTGATGATGGGAAAAGAAAGGACACCTGGTAACTATCAGGATAATAAGAATATAGCTAGAATGGTTAGAACTTTGTTTGAACAAAACTAGATGGGCAAGGAGAGTGAGAGGTGTGCATATAGAAATGTGTGCATATCACAGTCAAACAAATCTTTTTGTGCATTGATATCGTGCTAGACAACTCATGCTGAGAAAACCCTACAACAGGCTTGGTTATGGGCCACCATGAGTCACAAATGACTTGAAGGCACACAGCAACAATATAAGTTTACTAGGAGTTTTCTTTTTAATTTTATTTGTCCTGTTCTTGTGCCATTAACAATCTGATCTATTGAAATTTACATTTTAAATCTGTCACCAAGATTAACCTTTTTAAGACAAAGGCAAATGCATTAATTCTACCTTTTAGACAAGGGCAAGAGGAAACAATTGTTCTCATGGTCACAGGCTCTACTAATTTAGCAGCTGTGTAAGATCAACAGGTGTAGCTTTCTCTATTACTGTATATTATTAGATAGAAAAGAAACAATCTGTTTATCTAAAAAAAAAAGTCTAGCAGGCAATTTTTAAAAGAAACATACCTATATAAGTGCCAAGGTGGAAGAAGCTTGTAGATTTCACAATTACATTGGACACTGAGTTGGGATGGGGAGCATGCATTGTGAAGATTTATGAGCAGTGGGAAGAAACTAATGACAATCTTCCATATGTTTCATTTAGTATTTAGAAGTTATTTGTTATGTAAATTGCCATTCAGGACTATAGTAAAATCTATATTCCTGAATGATAGATTTTGTGTCACAATCTATCAATTATGATTGCACCAGCTCTTTCTTCTGCTTTGTGTGGTTTGACCTGAACTTTTTACTTTCTTGGTTTTACCTTTCTACTATTTCTACATTTAACAGCTTTTCCTTTCATCAACTTTCATTCTTTTTTTCCCCAATTTCTCTTTTTCTTGGGGTAGGGTGGAGTGATGTGACAGACCATTCCTACTTCTCCAGCCTCTGCTGGCTCATAGCAGCCTGAAGGTGGGGATTGTCAAAATGCACCCAGCAGATCTCTGGTTTTTGGGAATCTCTAACTGAAAGGAACAAGGTGTTAAGCTTTCAGAGCTTTTGGGTCTTGTTTTAATAAGGTTACCTTTAGGGATGGCAAAAGTAGGTAGACGTTTTTGGACAAGACCAGAAATAGAGAGGAAACATGTGATGAACCAGGGCTAGATTTATTTAAACTTGCAAAAAAATACTGAGCCTGGTTCATTTGTTTCATAGAATCATAGAGTTGGAAGAGATCACAGGGACCAACTGCCTGCTATGCAGGAACACACATCAAAGCATTCCCAACAGATGACCATCCAGTCTCTACTTAAAAACCTCCAAAGAAGGAGACTCCACCAAACTCTGACACAGCATATTCCACTGCCATCAAGAAGTTCTTCCTGAGGTTCAGGTGGAATCTCCTTTCCTGCAGCTTGAATCCATTGCTCCTTGTCCTAGTTTCTGGAGCAGTGGAAAACACGCCTGCTCCCTCCTAGACATGACATCATGAAGATATGACTTCAAATATTTAAACATGGCTATCATGTCCCCCTTAACCCTCTCTTCTGCAGATTAAACATACCCAGCTCCCTAAGCTGTTCCTCATAGGGCATGGCTTCCAGACCCTTCACCATTTTGGTCGCCCTCCTCTGGACACACTCCAGCTTGTCGATATCCTTCTTGAATTGAAGTTTCCAGAACTGGACATCTCAGGAACTCAGAACCGGAAATCTCAGGAATCAACATTCATCAGAATATTTTTCACCAGCAATATTTGTCAGTCTATGTTTGCATACATAATAGTTACATAATATACTATAATGAACCTTACAAGCAATTAATACATTTTTAAAAGTTGACTGCTCTTTATCTCCCAACAGCCTAGGGACTGAGCAGGGGGACATCTCGTCCATAGGCCACTGGGGCCTGTACATTCTGTAGCGGGCTTGTTTCCTCTGGTGTCACGAAACAGAGGCCCTTTCCACACGGGCATATTGCCCACGCTAGGGCGACCTCTCCAGGAGGTCTTCTTCACCGTGGGGTGCGATAGAGCAGTTTGAAAAAGTGAGGCTCTACACCTCAAACTGCTCTAGCACAGCTGTGGGGGTGGCGCTGCGAGTTTTTTAAAAACCACCTTTGCAAGTGGTTTTTATGAAACTCGCCCGCACTGCTCCGTGGCAGCCCCCGGTGAAGAACTGCAGAGACGCTGTAGTGCATCCCTGAAGATCTGCCCAGGGGCAGGCTTCCAGCTGGCGTGCTGCCCTGATTGGTGGAGTGCCGCTGGAAGCCTCCGGCCGCCATTTTGGGTGCCGCCGAACGCCGCCGAGCACCGCCAAAACTTGGCGGCGTTTAGAAAGGTGAATCTGTGCTCCACGCAGGGACGGAGCAACCTGCTACGAGGTAAGCTCCTCCCCTGCATGCGCCGGCCTGTTCCCCCCCCCGTGAGGAAAGGGCCAGAGACAAATCGGGAATAGATCCTGACAGACTTTTCTGCTCCCTACTCCCTCATTCTTCTCTCTGTGTAACACATATAAAGAGAATCTCTGGCAGATAAAGAGAGAATATAAGAATACTTCCTAAAGCTTACAAAGACATTACTGACCATGATGCATGGTCCTGCAACAATATACATGAAAACAATTCAAATAAGAATTCAGGAGAGACAGGTTTTATATTATTTATGTGTGGAGCTGAATAAGTGTATAGTTCATAAGCCTTTGTGCTTTCTACGACATAAATGCACCCTCCCTCTCAATTGCGCACTACCTACTATGTCATTAAGAATGACAGATGTAGCAGACTGACTTGGAATATATCTGGCAGCCTGAATTTCAGAAAGGATGAACACACAAAAGGAGTTATCAAGGTGCTTGGCATTTCTGAAAAGTAAGACTATCAGACCATTAATCAAATATATTTAAATTATCCTGAATGACAGGGGATCAAGAGCTAGGGAAGCAAATGAGAGCACCCATACTTCTAGTCAAGGTAATCACTCTTCTGATGAAGAGTGTAAAACATTCCAATTTTGGAAAGATAACTGAACTTGTGAAAAGTTAACTTCAATTTTATTAATCCTGCGAGTAAATTCTTATCCTAAAAATTATTTTAAGGCCAGAGATTCATTAAATAGGATGGTAAAGAGATTTTGACCACAAAAGCTGACAAGACAAATACTTCCAAGTTGTGAATATATAAATTCAAATTATACCTGCCATATAGAAGACTGCTGATTTAATTTTGATTTTTAAAGGCCTCACTTGGTAAGCATTCTGATAGGAAGAAATCTGGGGGAAAAGCCAGTTCCTTGTCCTGTTGCTGTGATTCAGGTTGCAAGGTGAGCCAGACATATTTGGCCAGAACATTAGAAGCATAGAAGAAAGGAAAGAAAATTTTGGCCTCACAGAGGCTAAGTTGTAGGTGGGCACAAAAAAGTACTTTAAATTTTTATGTACCCCTTTCCCCACATAAGATGTTACTTAATTTCCTCAAAAGTAGTACCTACATTTTCTTCTTTCTTTGGCAACTTATAATTTGAGGTGAATTTGATACTGACCCTTTTAAAAATTATCTGAAAGACCTTATCCCCCCCAAACAAATCTGTCAGAGTTTTAAGATCTTCAGGAGAAGGCTTTTCCTTGGTCCCCCTACCATCAGAGGCTCACTTGGTGGACAACTGGCAGAGAGGCTTCTCAGTGGCTGCTCCCATCCTGTGGAATTCTCTTCCATGGAAAACGTAGTTGGCTGCCTCCCTGCTTTCTTGTTCCAGCAGGCAAAGACATTTTTGTTTAGCAGACTTTTAATGTGTAAGCAGGAGAGGTTCATACTGAAATATTTTATGTATCTTTTAAAATTTTTGAATGATTTTAAAATGACTTTTTAATGTTTCATCTGATTATTTTAATTGTTTTTAAATTTTATTGCAAAGTTTTTTAATTGACTCTTTCTGGAAGCTGCCTTGTGTCCCATTCTGGAAGAAAGGCAGCATACAAATAAATAAAATAAAGGAACAGTTGTATCCATGGTATCTTGGTTGCATAAAATCACTTTGAGAGGGCATTCAAGAACCTTCCTGAGTGATGGGCCATCTGATTCAGTTTTCTTTTTGCATTTGCAGCCAGAAGTCTCTGATTCTCTAAAATCTTACAGGAAGATCATGATGGTAAAGTCATGATGATCATTTCCTATTATTCACATTAGAATTGTAGGGATTAGAAGTATACTGCTCTCCGATTACTGACATTCATCCATGAATTTGCTAATAATTCTTTTTAAAATCCCTTTTAGTAGCAGCCACCACTGCATTTTTTTTGGTGGTATATTACTACTACTTTTAATAAACATAGACAATTATAAACCTAAGCTGCTATGCATGACATGCATGACCATCTTTGATAATTCTCATCACTTGGTTTGAAGATTCCCCCCCCCCAAAGAACAGCTTAATAATTTTGTTTACTGTATCACTGAACGTTATATCAGTCTGCTGATATCCATATCAATTTTTTTAAAAAAAATATATTTATTAAAAGTTTCATTGCATAAAAAACAGAGTGTATATACCCCATTATCAGATATATCACACCCTCCCCCCTGCTTCCATATTATTTTACTCCAGTTGAGTCTTCTTTGTTTCCATTTACCAAAAGAAAAAGAAAAAATAAGTTACATTTTTCAGAAGAGAAAACAATTATCTCTTTCTTTGCGTTCATATACTTTTAAATTTTTATACATTCCAAAACTCCTTTCCATTCTCTCAAAGTTATGGATAGGTCTATTTTTCAATGAAAATGCTAACTTTTCTGTCTCTACCATATCCAGAACTTTTAATTTCCACTCTCTTAAATCAATATCTTTCTTTTCTTTCCAATGTTGTGCGTATATCAACCTTGCAGCTGTTATCAAATATAACAATATCTTCTGATGACTCCTAATCTCCCTTTGTTGTCCTAACATATTTAACAAATAAAATTCCGGTATCATTTCAAAGTTCGTTTTACAGATTCTTTGAATTTCATCATGTACCCCCTTCCAGAACTTTCTTGCCCGATATCTATATCAAATTTGATTGACAGCTTGAAAAACCAGTTGCACTGTAGAACGAGGGCTGACAAATTTAGAACAAAGATGATTATAAGTACAGGTTAAAGATGAAGATGATCACTTCAGTGCACTTCAGGTGAGAGCTTTGAGTTAGTAGCCTCAGTAGGCAGAACTCTTACACTGCTTATCAAACATTCTCCTGGATAGCCATAAAGTGGATGGAAATTAGCTTGGTCTCAGGTGTTTAACAACTGATATATAAAGACAGTAATTACTATATATCATTTCTACAAGCTTGCTGCTGTCAACAGCCTAATTCCCCAACCAGACTTTTCTTTTAATGTTAAGTACTGTCAGTGTAAGTTAACATTTCCCTCTTCATTACCATAATCTATAACAATATTCCTTCAGGACTGAAAAACTGCATTTCTCCACTACTTACAAAATTCTGCTTCATACACATTTGGATTCTTGTTCTCACAAAGAGAATAATCTCCTAGGACCTGAAGCATTTTCTCTCTATGCCTTTCTTGCTCCTTCTCTATGATTTCTTATTTGCTTAAATGTTTGCCATGTTCAGTTTGATGGCTAATTACAGGACTGGACAAAAATGGGAGCCTGGATATTATATCTTCCCCACCCAGTGTAATCTGTCCTGTTATTTTTCAGGGGGCTCAAAAACAATGAAAACTTTGTGGGCTTGTCATTCGTGATGCAGCTTGACTGACATTGACTTGTCAGTGCAAAATTGCAAATGTATTTATTTGCAAGTGCAAATGTGTTTATACTACACTACATAGTTATAGCAGTTTAAAAGCTATAGCACAGTCCTTTGGACTCATGGGATTTGTAGTTTGATGAAGTATTTGGGAGTATCTTCAGTAGAGCTTTAGCGGTTTAGCACAGCTGATTGCACTAGAGTTCCCCAAATAATGAGTCCCAGGATTCCCTAGCATAGCACCATGATCATTAAAGTAAGATCAAACCAATGTAACTGTGTAGTGCAGATAAATTCTTTCAAGAGCTCAGTATTCAAATGAATCAGTAATACAGTTTCTTCCTGGTGGGCAACATGGTGGGAGAAGCTTTTTTGGTCTATTTTGTGATTGTTTTCCACATTTGGGGGCTTTTTAGTGAAAAAATGGTAAAGCTTTTTTCCCTTACAAAAAGAAACAAATAAGGAAAGTGTGGGGAAAAGAGGCACTTATCTTATACTCACACGGGGGCCCCCAACAATCTTGCAACAGTTGATTTTTTTTAAGGGAGTGTCTTACTTTTTTGGGATACCCTTTCTTTTCAAAGACAAGAAAATTTTCAAATATTTATTCCATCCTATATGCATAGATACACACCTGGTTTTCAGCCTCCTGTGTCCTCCACAGCTGAATTTTAACAGCACAATGGTACTAGAGGGAAGTACATTTTTGCTTTAAAACTGGGATTTCTCAATAAAGAAGGGTGTTAGGTAACTGTCTACTTGGTATTACTGTCATGAAGGCTTGCCTTCAAATACAGACATCTTTGTTTTTATTTCTCGCCCTGTTCTTGTGTGATGGCTATAATCTTTTCTGTTATGTCCAATTTTTTTTGAACAAAAAATGATGATAACTGTATCTTTCTCCACCTAGCCGTGCTTCAGAATTACTTAGCTACTTGGACAAAGGAAGAAATTCAAGGTGGTAGCTGAAACCCGGTCCACCTGTCAAGAAAAATGTAACTTCAAAAGAAATTAATGATGGGACCTAGGGAAACCATCAAAGTAAAATGGATCCACCTATAATAGATGACCTACAGGACAGCACTTTGCTGTGAATCCCTCAGCCCTTAACCTATTTACAGCATATGTTTCTTATGCATTCCAATTACGTTCTTTTGTCTTCAATTAGTTCAGTCATACAATATTCCCACAGAACTACTCCACCTCTGTCCTGTTTAGAAAGCCAGCCAAGGTTCATAGTCCTTAAACAGAGGCCCTTTCTGCATGGGGGGGGAATCGCCCAAAAATGGAGCTTACCGGCATTGTTTTCTGGCCAGGTGAGTCCGCTGCCATGAGAAGTAGTGCAAGTTCACTGCTCCACAGCCCTCTGGTGACCCAAATGGTGGCTTCTGGTTGGTGGAGGCTCTCCACCAACTGGAGAAGCTCGCCAGCTGAAAGCCCACCCCTGGAAGATCTGCAGGCATGCACTTGCGCGCGCCTGCAAATCTGCTTCGGAGCCAGGCGACGGAGCGGCATGGGGCTGCGCACTCTGTGCTTTTTAAAAACCTCTAAAAAGAGGTTTTTAAAAAACACACCGCGTGTCTAGTTCGGGTCGCTCCTGCATGGATTGAGGTGTGGAACTACAAAAAGTAGTCCACGCCAGTCCACTCTACAGTGCAGAAGACCTCCATTGGAAGTTTCTCTACACCATTTTAAATTCCCAGTGCAGAAATGGCCAGAGTCTATAGTAGCAGCCACAGTCGGGGTTTACAGAAGGTTATCTTTACCGTTCTTGCTTCAGTATTTCAGATCAGCAATACGTTCAGGGTGTCAGTTCAAGGCAGTATCCAACAGTGTCGTCAGCACACAAAGCGAGGGTCAAAGTTTTTCAGAAACACAAGCCAAGGACTAAAAGAAGAACACATTTCCTCCAATGGAAACAACAGTTGTCTGCAACCAAGTTCTCCCTACCTCATCTCTTGTATTTATTAACCAGAAACCTGCCCCAGCTGTTTGCCTGATTAATGCATCCTCCCTATATAAGTGCTCTGAGTCTCATGTGCTTTCCCTTTTTTCTTCTACACTTGGCTGGAGTTAGTATTGTCCTCTTCATGTCTGTGTGTTGTGGCTGTGGGGAGAGTCCTGTCTGTGTTTGCACCAGGGTCCTGAGACTGGGGCATGACAACCTCCATGTATAGAGTGATTGCCTCTTTAAAAGACCATTACATCAATTCTAGCATGTGGCAGGCTTATACCTCTATAATATAAATTAGAGTGAAATATAACTTCATTTGGGAGCTTTTCATCTTGCTGTCTTCAACATGTGAAGAAGTGAATGCCTAAAGGTTCCTTGGCCCTCGACTTTATTGTTCTCATATAGAGAGTGATATATGAAAAAGATGGGTTCCTATTAATATGAATGCTTTCTGTGTTAGCAAGATCCCAGATTTTTGAGTATTCTTGTCTACGTGGAGAGTCTCTGTGTGAACAAGAATCTCTTGCCTTAGATGTATTGCTTTCCACATGCGGAGGAGAGCAGGCAATGCTAGGCACTTCCCTGTTTTGGTACTGAAGAAAGTGAGGTGAATAATGCCTCAATAAAGCTTATACTTACTTAGTTGTTGAGTCCCATGCACTCTTAACTTTCTAACAAAGTCGCATCTCCTTAAAATGAAGCAAGATGGACTAATTCAAAAATTATACTGTTAACAGCAGTGAATTGATATAAAAAGCAAGGTGATGTTGTACAACAAGAAGCAATGGGAAACAGATGTGACCTTAATGAAGGTTCTTAGTACAAAGCAAATCATGCTGAGTTTGCCAAAGCAAACTGAGTCCAAACTCATGTATAATGAAGCAAGTGCTATATAGTAATAGTGTTACACTGATTTAATGGAAAAAGTCTTCTATTAAGTTTAGACAACAATATAATTATCTGCAGGAGCCAAAATAGATACTAAGGACTTCAGGCAAGTTGTCCCAACTGACTTACATAGATCATTACCTGCACAAGTGTAGCTAGAAGGTTAGCATAATTAAAAAATCAACCCACTGTGAAGTTAAAACTGTGGTTTTTATTGCTGTATAAAGTAGTTCCAATTCCATAAGTCTTGCTTCTGTGCCAGTGAACTCTTTCCATGAAGGTACCTAGGTCATGTGTCTCAGGTCAGTAGTTTGAACTTTAAGTCTGATAGTCAGTAACCAGAAGAGATAGCTCTGTTGATCAAAACAAGATTGAAAAAACTGAGAGATTAACAAATTTACCAGTTTTGCTTCTGTTGGTTCTATCTTGTTTTCGTCTGTAGGTTTGACTCATCCAAAACACTGGGAATTTTTCAGTCCTCGATTTGATTTGCATTGAATCTACAAGATTTGGATTTTAGTACACAATAAGATATACTTCTGTAATACTGTACACTAAATATAGCATGTTAATTCTTGTTCCGTCTTTTAATAAGGGTAGGTGAAAACTTTATTCCAATTCATTTTTACAAGAATTTACCAAAGTTTGTACATTTCTTCATTATCTTAATGGAAAGAACTTGAGATTTTTTAATAAATAAATATGAGGAATGTTGAAACTGAGAAATCCATTCATGTTGGCCTAATATCAAATTTTGGGCTGTAATGAGAGTTCATGGGGCAGAGTGGTGCCAAGTGGCAGGGCAGACTAAACAGGGCAAAAGCTAGGAGGAATCCAACTGAATATCTCACTCAGCAAGGTCTAGAGCTTAACTGCGACCTTTTGCATCCCTTGGCCAGGACTACAGTTCTCAAGTTTCATCTGGAGAAGGGATCTGGGCTTGGAGGTCTTGGGCACAGAATGCTCAAGAAGTCTCCAGTTTTTCAGGCTCAGGGATTTCAGGTTCTCCATTGGTGCTTGGTCTCGGTAACCCTACTGCTTCATCTTGGTCATGACACCTACAACTGTCAGTGTTCATTGTTTTAATGAATTCTGTTAGTATTTTGGTTGCATCACACCATTTCACAATTGTCAGTACCTTTTATATGGATTCAGCCTCATTATTTTAATTGTTTTATGATGTCAACCTACTGATTGAAAGTAATCAGTATTTTCTCTCTCTCTTGCGTACAAAGAGAACTAAATGCCGGCTCCATTTGCTGATAACATTTCATTTGGTTACAGTCAAGAGTAGCATGCTTTAGTGGTTTGAGTGTTGGCCTAGGGTTCTAGAAGACCAAAGTTCAAATCTGTACTAAGCCATAGAAACCCACTGGGTGACCTTGGGCAAGTCACACTGTCTCAGCCTCAGAGGAAGGCAATGGCAAGCCTCCTCTGAACAAATCTTGCTGAGAAAAAAACTATTATATGATCATCTTAGTTTCATTATAAGTCAGAAATTGCTTGATGCCATACAACAATAACAGTCAACAAACTGAAACATGCCAGTCAAAAAGGGCATTTACTGTTATATATCCCAGTATCTTTTGACTAGTCTTATTTGAAGTGTGACATGAGGTCATACTGTTTCCATAAGATGCACCCATCAGACCACCAACGTCTTTTGATTTCAGCTTGCTTTATTTGAAGAATTAATTTTCCTGATGTACTTGTAGCATTTCGTTTCTTGCTGTTTTCATTCTGTTCCAGTACTGTATTTTAAAGTGCACTTAATTTTCTATTTCTGATGGTTTCAAAGCATCCTATAACTATGGAGTTTAATTGCACCCCTGTAACATGTTTCCTTTGTGTAAAATGTTACACTGAACTGTCTACAAATTATATGGTGCCTATTATTACTGGCTGTGAAACCATTTCTCAAGTTCCCACATGTGCTTAATAGCTTGAAGAAATAGCACTATTAGAAAATTAGGAATCATAAATAATTTCACTGGGTAGAAACTGAAGAACAGTAGGTAGGACTAAAAGGACCAAAACTTCAATAAAGGAATGTGATAATGGGATCTCCCATTATGACCTTTTCCACACGAGACATAAGAAGCAGTTTGTGGCATCTCATGGCAGGTTTAAATAATGCAGTTTATCTTTGTTATATTCTGCACACCCCCTAATTTCAAGCAATGTCATGTGGAGGAATGTGAGTTCATGCATCTGCACTACCTCGTTGCTAGTCACTCCCCTGTCTCCCCCTCACCCCACCTCAGTGGCCCTTATTGGCTGTTGTTTGTTTGTTTGTTTGTTTGTTTGTTTTGGAGGGTAATGTCTCTGCATAGCTACAAGCTGAACTTCCAGCCTTACAGGAAAACACAAGCAGAGCAACAGGACTGTATGTGCACTGATACAGTTTTTCATTTCTTCATCACTGTGAAAAACCAGTGTTGATTTGATGTTGGAATGTGAATTGGATTTTTTCTGGTTTTCAAATACTGTGCTTCTCAACACATGGCAGCGCACTAAAAGCTGATTCCATGCAGAATCACAGAAAATAACACAACACTACTTTGTTCCCACGTGCAGAACTATACGATGCTACAATGCAGTAATCTGCGGTAATGCCTATGTGTGGAAATGGTCTATGTGGACAACACAGCTAGGGCATATAGTGTCCCTTTCAGGTAAACAAAGGGTTAAGAATGTGTTGGTCTTAAGTTACATTTATTGGGGGTTAGCATCATGGAGGAGCCAAAAATGAGAAAATTGTACAATGAGGATGGCCAGTTGGGGAGAGGGATGAAAGCTCTGAGATCTTTCCAAGTTAGAGGTTATAAAAAGTTGGGATGCCAGGAGGCACAGAGAGAAACAAACAGACTGATGGAGAAGTGTGGGGGTGCAGCATGCCTCTCTTCAGGAAGCTTAGTCATAGGCTGGACTAAGAGGCCCAGAATCCCTGCTTGCCATGACCATCCAAGACCCAGGACACCATCTGTACTGTGAATAGAATAGGAATGTTCAGCTAGTTGCATTAGGGCTTATATTTCTTTTTAACCTCAGCTGAATACGATTCAGGCTGTTTATGTAACTTTGAAACTACTCCTAAGTAACGCCTGAAGGAGGGTGCTATCATGTCTAAGATACCCTTTGGGTAATGTAAGATTGCTTGCTTAGCATAAAAGCTTTCCTGCAGGCATATGTGTACGGGACTTTCATCTCCCATAGGAGGGGAAGGAAAAGTCTCTGCAGAGGCATAGGTGGAAAAGTGTAAGTTAAACCCCCTGAGTAACTCCCACTACATTACTGAATCATATGGAGTGAAGTAGAGGTGGTGGCAGCTAGATAGACTTTGGAGGTACCTTCTCTTACTCAAGACAGCAGATGGGGCTTGACAGCCTGTCATAAGAAATGTAGCACAGTATGTTAGCTACAAGGCCCAAAAGGAGATGTGTCATATTGAGAGGCCCAGGGAGACTGACAAGGACAATCCAGCTAAAATGCCTGCTTGGTGTTTTAGTTTCACCTAATAAAGTGACTCCTCCTCTCAGAACCAAACTAGGATGTAACCAAAAGTTGTGTCTTTCAAAACCAGAGGGGCCCATCTGGATCAGGTGTCTAGTATGCCCTTTCTGTGGTTCCAGTCCGAACAAGGTCTTACACATTTGCACTTTACATTGACAAAAGGTGAATCATGTGTTTTAATGGACCATGCGGGGATGGGAGTGGGGGTGGGGATTTGAATCAAGATCATACAATTGAAGCCATGCTATGCTAGGGTCCTGATTTGGATTGGTCACTCTGTGCTTAACTTCTGAACTAAGGATGAAAAGGACATAGCTATCAGTTACGTAGTTAAATGCTGTGTAGACTTGCCATTAGATCTGCCCGGTAACCCATTACTCCTGTCTCCACCAAGAAATGGCAACCCATTCTCAAGCCTTTCCATCCTTCTCAGTTTTCTTTTTAATGCCAGCTGAAGAGCTCCCCCAGTTTAAGGTACATAGTGCCTAATAGCTAGCTATTTGAGGCAGAAAATCCTGCAAATACGTTTCCCATTCCCCCCTCCACAAGAAAAGCATATTAAAATTCTGCCAATTTTTTTCCTAAGTCAACTGCATGCCTAATTTGCTGCTTAAGTTAATTGTAAATCAGCCCAGGTTCTTTTCCTTCATGCCCCACAAGATGTTGCCCTGCAAGACACTCCCTGATTTTCTCCGTTTTACCAGTATTTTCCCATATCCATACTTCTCTTTCTGTCCTAAGAGGCAGCTAAACTTCGTTCTCTCCCCCATCTTCCCATAAAAATATTTTACCCATAATCCTGACTCTGTGCCTATTTATCTTTAAATATTGTACATATCCTCAGGTGGATATTATCCCTGCTAAAAGGAAAGAAAGCTTTGCCCAGTTGCTCTTATTACTGTTGTTCTTGTTCATGATAATTCTGTTTGTCTATCCTTTTTAAACCTGTCCAACAGTATTCATTGCCTCGTCCATAGTTTATTAGATGCCATCTCCTCCTGCTCTATTCTCTTACCTATTTTATTAGGATTGGGGACTTATTCCACATCTTTCTTCCAAGCTTGTTCCTGGTGGAGTAGATGACAGTCACCTAAGGAAACTGTTCTTTTATCTTTTCATAGATCAGCAGCAACAATTGGTTCCACAGCATTTCTACAAATGTTGACTTACTTGGCTGGTCCTTGAGACTCCAAGCCATGTATAACTAAAGGCCCAGAAAAAAAGCAAACGCTGTGAAAATAAAAATGGGGGATTTTTAAATATTTTGCAGTGATTGCCTTCTCCATATTTTTAAGTGATGTGTGGGACAAAAGAACATTTTGATAAATTCTTTAAAGAAATCTCAGGAAAATGTAATGAACTTTTGACTTACTGATAGGCAACTACAAGACTTCCAATGGGTTATACAGTATTTTGCAAAAAACAGGAAGTATGCTACACAAAAAGTCATAAGTGAAGAAAGCAAATGTATAGCTATATGCACTTCAGTCCTGCTTTTTAAAATGTAGTTTCATCGATTCAAAAGTTCTTGCTCTAAATCATCATTTTTGTTAGAAGCCATCTTCTGACAGCAAAATTGCTTTCACAAGGGAGCAAATATTTTGTCCCACCCCGCAAACAAAGAAAACAGCATGGGTTGATTCATACTGTTATTAAAGGAAATATTGTAGTCATAATTGTTTAAGAATATCCTAAAACAATTATTATTATTTTAAACTCTTTGTTAACGTGAGTGGAAATGTTTATATAGGCCAAAACTGTTCTTCTAGTCCCAACTGAAGCATTTATCTATTTATGCTTGCCATTTGTCTAACATCTCCCAACAAATCTCCCAAGGCAATGTGCAAAAAAATGTTTCAAACATTGAATACATGAATAAAAACATTTTAAAAAGAGACTAAAGACTGCTTTTAAAAACAGTCAGAAAATACAAAACCACTAGAAGAACCAATGAATAAATGGTAAGTTGGTAATTCAACCCTTATGTAAGTTGCATTGATTCAATGAATCTATTCTAATTTTCCAATAGGATTTTGTCCAAAACATCAGAGGAATCCTACTGAAAATTATGAAGGGTACATCTAGTGTCGCATCGTGTTTCCCACAGAGGTTTCTCACTGATATGTAAGCTTAGAAACCATAAGAAAAAGAATATATTTTGTTATGGTTTAGTAATAGCTTGAAATGGCAAGACAAAAGGTAGGAGTTGTAATGAGCATAAAAACAAAAGGTAAAAGGAAAAGCCATATCTCAGTTGTGTTGAGAAACTCAGCACAACAACGGTAAGCATTAATAGCACCAAGAACACTCTTATCTGAAAAAAATAAATGTAATAGTAATTGTTAAGTTCTTATGCCTGGATCTCACAATTATCTCTCCCTTTCTCTCCCTCCCTCTCTTTGTATGTTGTAATTCAGAACAAATATTCTAGAATGTTTTGTTTACATAGATAGAAAATCTTGATGTGGTCAGTTAGAAAGCTTAAAAAAACATACATTTTAACTTGTAATATTGCATGAAATATTTCTGATCTTCCACTCTGATCTAGTCTTCATTTTCTGAAATTCTATCCACTTGTTACATTAGTGTATCACAATACAATGTTCATCTTACATTTGATCATGCATTTTCCTCTTCCAATACGTTATGTTACTGTTATCCCCCTGTTATTTCCGTACCTTATTTCCATACCTTATTTCAGTCATTTTCACTTGGCAGTTTCCAACAATCACCCATTACAATTTGCCATTCTACTTTTATCTGATCGTCCGTTTTTCCCTTTAATCTCTGAGAAACAATATCTGCATTTCTGTTTTCTATAAATGTTCCCCACCATTGTTCTATTGTGGGTATTTGCTGAGATTTCCACATTTTGGCATATTCTATTCGAGCTGTCGTTATCATATACAGTAATATTCTCCAATGTCTCTTAATATTGGTGTTTTCAAGTACATTTGTCATGTTTAACAAATACAATTCAGGTTTTTTTTTTACAAATTGAACCTTCAATGTTTCACACATCTTTTTACTCCAATATTTCTTTTCCTTGGGACAGGACCACCACTTATGAAATATTGTTCCAACCTCTTTCTGACATTTCCAACACACTCCCGTACCTGTAAATCTTTTTTAATTTATCTGGTGCCATGTACCATCTATGAAACAATTTGAAATAGTTCTCTTTAAGGTTCTGAGCCATTGTAAATTTCTGTGTCCTTTTCCAGCTCTGTTCCCATTCTTCTAATTGAATTGAATGTCCAATCTTCCGCGCCCACAAAATCATTACTGACTTCACAGTTTTGTCCTGTCTCTCCTGTATTAAAATTTCTTGATATATATGGGCTAATAAATGAGGTGGATTATCAAAGATCCATTTTATCACTCCTGCCTTTTCTTTTGATTCAATTCCATATGTTTTCAAGTCCATCTGAAATCTCTCATTTAGCTGTCTATATGGAAACTAACTTAATGGCAGTCCTTCCTGTTCCAATTTTTCTCGTGATTTAATCTTATAATCATCTGTCCTTGATTTCTCTAATATATCTTCATATCTCAGCCATTTCTCTGATTCCATCCATCTTCCAAAGAAAGCTTCTTGAGGGGATACCCACATGGGTAGCTGCCTTATCTTTTTACTCTTATATTCATTCCATATTTTCAAAAGCGATTTTCTAATATAATGATGCATAAAATCTTTATTGATTTTTGCTTTATTGTAAAACATATAGGCATGCCAACCCATCCTCAAATCTGCTCCTTCCAGTGCTAGCATTCTTGTATTTTGTAAGTCTATCCAATCTTTTATCCATGTGAATGCCACAGCTTTGTAATATAATTGAAAGTCTGGTACTCCTATTCTTCCTCGAAATGTTTGGTCCATCATAATGTTCCATTTTATCCTTGCTTTTTCCCTTGCCATATAAATTTGGTCAGGTCTTTCTTCCACTGTATAAAGGGTGTACTGTTTGTTACTACAGGGAGGTTTTGAAACAAAAAAAATCATCTTTGGAAGTACATTCATTTTAATTGTCGCTATCCTCCCCATCATTGACAATTTCATGGAAGTCCAGCTATCCAAATCTTTAGTTATCTCTTTCCATTTTTTCTCATAGTTATTTTGAAATAGCTCATTGTTTCTTTTTGCTATCCAGACACCTAGATATTTTGCTTTCTGTACTTTATTAAATCCAGTTGTGCATGTTAATTCCTTCTCCTCCTTGTCTGTCATGTTTTTCATTAACAAAAGTGTTTTTTTTTCTTTATTTACTTTAAATCTTGAAAATTCTCCATATTCTTGTATTATTCCAATCAGATTTCATATACTTCTCTTGGGATCTTCGAGAAACAGTACAAATCATCAGCAAAGGCTTTAAGTTTATATTGAAATGTCTTGATTTGGACTCCTTTTATTACATTATCTTCTCTTATAGTATTGTTTAATATTTCCAGTGTCATTACGAATAGCAAAGGGGACAGAGGACATCCCTGTCTTGTTCCTCTGTTTAGTTTGATCTGCTTTGTTCTTTCTCCATTAATAACCAATCAAGCTCTTTGCCGACTATATATTGCTTCAATCCATGACGTAAATTTGTCTCCAGCTTGCATTTGCTTCACAACTGTCTTCATAAATGGCGAACTGATCATATCAAAAGCCTTCTCCGCGTCTACAAATATCATGGCCATTTTCTTTTCATTGTACTTTTCATAATATTCAATTATATTCAGCACTGTTCTTATATTATTTCTCAAATATCTTTTTGGTATAAAACCATCCTGATCTTCATGAACGAGCTCTGACAAAATCTTTTTAAGTGTCATTGCTAGGATTGAAGCAAAAATCTTGTAATCTATGTTCAAAAGTGAGATTGGTCTATAATTTTTGACATCTGTCAGATCTCTGCCTTCTTTAGGAGTCAGCACCACATTTGCCTCTCTCCAGCTGTCTGGTACTCCTTCTTTTATGACCTCATTTACTGTACTTTGCAATGGAATGGAAATCTCATGTTGTAAAGTCTTGTAGTATGTTGCTGTAAAGCCATCTGGCCCCGGAGCTTTGTCGCTCTTCAGGTTTCTAATCGCTTCCATTACTTCCATCATAGAAACTGATTTATTCAAAATCAGTCTATGTTCGTCAGTGAATCTCATTTTATTTGTTCTCTCCAAATATTATTCCAGTTCCTTCTGTTTTTTTACTTTAAAAATCTTACTCATCAATTTCTTGTAATATTTATAAAATACCTGTTTTATTCCTTCTTGTTTAGTAATCCTCTCTTCTCCACTTTTACTCTCAGATACAATGTTCTTAGTTCACCTTCTCCGCAGCAAGTTAGAAAGAAGCTTTGAAGATTTATTTGCTTGCTCAAAATGATTGTATCTTGTCCTCCATATTTGCTGTTCTATTTCATTCAATTTTTTTTCTCTGTCTCTTTGATATGATAAGATGAGCCCTGTATTTAGTAGCTTCTTCCTTCTGTGTTTCTGAATAAGGCTAGCAACATGGGTAATTGGTGGACTCCCTTAACAGAATGCAGCTCATATTAAAATTTGATGGTTACAGGATGCTACACCCCAATATACGATAGATCCAACGGCCATTCTCTGCTGCCTTACTAAGATTAGTAGTTCAGATCTTCATGTATGACGAGTGAACTAGGAAGGGAAGGGAGTAGTGGAAGTATACAGAGATTCCACTGAAAGAGGACTGGTTGATAAAACTGTTGGATTTAGCTGAAATGAATAAACTGATGATATTGTTAAGAGAAAAATCAGTGGTGGTTTTTTGAAAAAAATAAAGATCTATCTTTAATAGGCTTTTTGCAAGAAAAAGAGTACAATATCTTGAGTGTAGGTTTTGATAGGAAGTATTTTTGGAAAAGTAGCAGTTAAAGCATTTGGATGGTATTTGTAATTAGAGAAGTTATTTTATTGAGTTATCTATAATCTGCATTAAGGAAGCTGGAAACCAACATTTATTTCTTTTTTTCCTAGTACTCTTACTTGTCTTTAGTTATCTTCTAGAGCAGTGGTTCTCAACCTGTGGGTCCCCAGATGTTCATGGACTTCAGCTCCCAGAAGCCCCAGCCACTATGGTCAATGCTCAGGTCCACAAACGTCTGGGGACCCACAAGTTGAGAACCACTGTTCTAGAGCTTAGTATGTAGGGTTTTATTTTTCTCTTTTTTTCTTGTGTGTGTTGTCATAATTTTTGTTTTGTTTCGTTTGTATTTTGAAAACTTTTTAATCAAGCTTTAAAAAGAAGGAAATTGTAATACGTGAACCTAGGTTACATGATGCAATGATGCTACTGAGTTGCAGAAATGTATGTGTAATTCACTTCTTATCGCAATAAACTTAAATGCAGTTTAGCTTATGAGACTTCCTGTATTGCTTTCAATGCAACAACAGATAGCCAGGTATGGGGCAGATTCCCGGTGTACACTACATAAAAAGTATCAATAAAAAGACATGAAAGTAACAAGCTATTCCAGGAATAAAATTAAGTAGTCCAGCTGCTGACATAAATTGCACCTCTTCTACTGAATACAGCTCTTAATGTTTGCCATTTAATCAATTCAGCAGCACCTCATTAATCCTCTTATATGAGATTCTAAATATTCAGTAAGAAATGCAACTAGGACAGGTTAAAAAAAATGCTCATGTGGACTGAAAATATTGCTCCTTGCTTTCAACCTCCATGCACATTTACATTTCTATGAGATCAAAGATAACCTTGAGCAAATGAAATGATAGGGTTTTTTTTATTGGACCAACTAATCATTTCAGATATTGTTCAAGCAAGCCTTTGAACTGCACGCTCTCCATCAAGCACAGATACTCAAAGTACAACTGAAATAACCCAAATTATTTTGTAAAAGTCTGAGGACAAAGGCTTTCACAATGGATGACATTACTGTTATTCAGAACATGGGGCTAAAGGCATATTACAAACT
The DNA here is from genome assembly GCA_948472985.1 of Iguana delicatissima. Taxonomy (NCBI): domain Eukaryota; kingdom Metazoa; phylum Chordata; class Lepidosauria; order Squamata; family Iguanidae; genus Iguana; species Iguana delicatissima. The sequence goes on from CAOKZL010002158.1 coordinate 178,297, forward strand.
AATGCATGTAAGAACATTTTTATTTTTTATTTTTTTAATAAAGCTGCTTAGGGATGGATACGTTTAAGGTTGGAAAATCTTCAAGCGGGGGGCACCTAACCCTTTCATTACCTGGAACAATTAGTTCCCCTGCAGAGTTCAAAAATACATTTGCAAGAGCAAATACATACCTTTTGTAAATTATAAACCCACTCTACCCGTAGCTTTGTTCTTCCTCCTCAGGCATTGGAGTATTATATATATATATATGTATGTATGTATGTACCATAGGGTTTGTCTCTGTGAGACTAGGTTTAATTAGACTGGACTACAGGTAGTTAAACCAAGTTCAGGAAATAGCTGCTGAAAATGCCCTCAATTCTTTTCCTCCAAATTCTTCAGAAACAAAGACCATTATCTATCAATAAGTTAGGTGTTGCTGCTGGTGGTTTTGTGTGAACCTATGATGGGGCTTTCTTGGCAAGATTTGTTCAGAGAGTATTTTATATTGTCTTCCTCTGAGGCTGAGAGAACATGACTTGCTCAAATTCACCCAGTGGCTTCCCACGGCTGAATAGGGATTCAAGCCCTAGCCTCCCACAATCTGAGTTAGATAATCAAATCACTATATCACACTGGCTTTCAAGTTAGACATACAACCAGCCATTGATAACAGTGTATCTCAGGTGTACATGAATGTGCACTGAAGTGTATTCACTGCATTAAATGAGACATATTCAGGTGCTGTCTAAATACTCTGAAGGCTACAAATACCGTCTGATCTTGGAAGCTAAAAAGAGTCAGGCCTACTTAGTACTTGGAAGAAGGACCATCAAGAAATACTGAGTGCTGTAGGCTATACTTCAGAGGGAGGCAATGCCAAGCAATCTCTGAGTACCTCTTGACTAAGAAAACCCTATGAAATTAATGAGGCCACCATAAGTCTTGAAGGCACCATAAGCTTGAAGCCACACGACAGACATATTCAGGTTCTGAAAACAATCTAGTGCTATTTGCAACAAATACATTGTTTGCAGTGAACCTAGGATCTATGGCAGCCACTTCCCTGGCAAATGTGTTGTAATGGAATGGAAGAAGGGTATTTGAGAGATTCATATTTTGTAGTTTGGTCATGTATGAATCTTCTAACATGGTGGATGATCATAACACAGAAAAGCTCTCCCACATCACTGTGGGAAAAAATGGGCCATTACGTAGCTATTGTAAGTCAGAGTGTTTGGCATAGCCCAACAAATTCATTATGAGCAAAAGCTTTCAACAGGATAAAGTTCATTACACTATCTACAACAGGTGTGGGCAACTGGGAGAACTAAAGGGTTGCATTAGCTCCCCAGGAGACCTTGAAGGTCCCTCACAAAAGTCATTTTTGCCCCAAAATGCCCCCAAAGCTGTTTAGAGGTCATGGGGGCATTTTGCAATGTTTGAGTCCCCCCACAACCAGTAGAGGCCCAAAAACAGAGGGGAGGAGCCTTGAAGGGCCCTAAAGATAGTTAGCACCTAAACAACTAACTGGGCAGACACAGTCTGCTTCACTATAGTGAGATTATTTGTTTACTTATTTATTTACTTTATACTCCATGTTTCTCTCAGTATGGAACCCAAGGTGGTCATATCTGTTTAAGTTCTATAACTGTTTTGAAGTGGGCATTTATACTCATCAAGCAACATAAGCTCATTTTGTGAGAACTTGTGTCCTCTTTTTTGTTTTGGCAAGCAATGGTGGAGTGGAATCAGGACTCGCAGGGAGAAAGTGCAAAGACTTTATGATGAATAGGGATGAAGACATCGTCTTCTTGAACCCCTTCTGGCTTCTCTCTTGCCTCTCTGCTTTTAACTGCAGTCCTCAAAGTACCGAGGGGGAGGATGGATTTTGCCTGCAACAATATATGATTGTGAGATACCCCTGTTGTAATACTGAGGGTTTCATATGGACAGTGAAGACCCACCGGGTCTTCTCCTACTCCTGATGAGATGAAAAATACTAAAACAAGTTTGCTGAAATGAATCAAAAGAGTTGTCTCTGCTTCTTTACTTTCCTTGGGGGCTCTGAGGACCCATGATGGCAATAACAATGACAACGACTACTACTATCTTGTCTTTATTTATATTGTCTGTGGCACTTTATAAGTAAGAGATCAACAAAACATTTCCCTGCCCTGAGGCTTACAATCTAATTAAGGTATGACACAAAAGAAAAAGAGGATGGTTGTGTGGGAGGGGACAAAATCCAGCAGATACTGCCTCTTCTTCTCTCCCTCTGAGGCCAGGCCAGTGGCAATTGGGATGGAGGGAAGGCCCTTCATCTGCTTCTGGGGCTATGCATGGTGGAACTGTGCCTGCCTCTTTGTCTCTTCTTTCGAAGCCACAGCAGTGGCAGTTGGAATGAAGGCAGAGCTTTTAATCTTCTTCTGGGCCCAGACATGACTTCAAAATGTACCATTATGCCACTGAATGTTAGTAAACCTCTCTTTAGTTAAGTGGCACCTCATGGACAGATAGGGTGGGTGCTTCACCTTGAAATGGTGGGAGAGGTGTCCAAAAATCCAAAAGTTGTCCATATTTCAGAGGCAATATATTTCTAGATACAGGCACAGTAATTGATGCGGCTGTTCTCTTTATGTCCTACTGGTAAGCTTCCCATGGATATAATGGTGGAAAGATAGAATTTAAGTTGAATGCAGTGCATTTAGAAATCTGAAGAGTACCATACATAGCCAAACTAGTTAATCTAATAACCATTCATTATAGCAAGTTAATAAAGCTTCTTGAGTCCAAACTAAATTTCACAAACAAAGGAAGCCAACAATTTGTCATCATACAAGATAAGTGGTTTCCTTGTTTGTTTGCTTGTTTTTCCTTTGAGAAACAAATAATTTCTGTTCTTATTGAAGTTCCTTTACAGGGAATTCAAATAAAATTAACTAACACACTGAACTGCAAAAAATCATTTTAGTGAGTACCAAAAGACATTACTTAGCATTATCTAATTTCCCCAATCATATTTTGCAGATTTGAGAAGTGTACGAATGACTGAAAAATACCACCTGGGGAACAAATTTTGGAAATATTGTAGTTTCACCCTGTCTCCCTCATTAACTTTCAGTTTTTGAAATAAAATAGCTGTGCCTTTGGGAATAGCTTTTATTGTTGCTATTTTCTGCAAAGCCTACATGATATCTTGAGTGCTAGAAGAAAGTATTCTCCTTTTCAGTTTGGATAAATGAGCACATACCAGCTAAAATTGCCTTCACCTTTCAAAAATCAATGTAGGTGCATTAAATTGAAGATTTACTGTGTCTTGCAATAAGCATGTGTTGTAGTTACCTGAGGTCATAAGTAACAGAAAAATAACAAGCTGTTTGCAATGGAAAGATGGCATGTTCTTTAAACTGATTACTTTAACTGGCTCTTTTCTGATTTTGTTGCAATTCCTCCCTTCCCTGCCACACATGCAGACTCATCACACATACACCATAGTTAGTTCTCACAGATTTATATTTCATACTTAAAATTTCTTTAGAAGGTGAGCTTTATTTAGCCTTGACAGACAGTCAAAGTCTTCTTTCAACTCTCCTTTTTTGCTGTTCCCCAAAAGACAGATTACAGCTGGATTCATCTTTTTCTTTTAGAAAAAAGAAAGAAAGAAAAATGAATTCAGATTTATTTTAGGGCACTGGTTCATCCTGGTGAGCATGTATTCTTCTCAAAATACATTTGTTTAGCTTACACACAGATAATATAGGCTGTTTTTACCACCCACAGTGTTACAAACACCTATGCTTTCTACTGCTTTGCTGCATCTGGTGGTAGCAGATGTTGTTGGTATAACCCTTCAACACACAGAATCCAGCAGGCATTATGTCCTGGATCAAATTGGCCTCAAGTAGGAAGGAGTTCTGATAAGGAAAATGTAAGGTTTTGTAACCACCTATGCAATTACTTAGATCACTGCTAGTCAAAATACAGCAGTGGGCTATGGAATTCCATGTGCTTTATAAGCAAGCAGCTAACAGAAGCAGAGAGATTTTGCTGTATTTCCTTGAAATGCATTTAAAGCTTAAATTTCAGCTTCAGAACAATGGAAAAGAGCAAAGAAGGTCAACATGGAGCTATTTGCATTCTGAAACTATACACAGTGGTGGCTGGTAGTTCCAAGCAAATTCACCCAGGGTTTTAGTGCAGACCTCAAAGTATCTTTCTAGGTACTTTGGGATAGGATTCAGCATCTTGAGTACCTCCATTAAAACTAATAAATACACTGTCCCACTGCCCCACTGCCATTGACCCTCCATCTACCTAAAATAATATAGAAACTTCTCTTGATATTAACAATGTTCGGAGGACACCAAAAGTTTGAAAGAGATCCAAAACCATAGATGCTGGTATGGTATAGTGATGTTGGATCGGGACTGGGGAGATCCATATTCTTGTCCTCACTGGCTGATAATGGACTAGTCAAGTCTTTTTGTGCTTCACAGGGTTGTGGTCAGAGTTTGGAAATGTTAATGTTCTGAACTGAAACTCCAAGAATCTCCCAGCCAGCATAACCACTGCCCATACATTTCATTGAATTTGTCCAAGGGAAGAAGAAATTCCCTGTTTCCTGGGTTTTATCGTTACCAATGGCCATTGTGCAGATTCTCTCCTTTTCGTAAGGGATGGTGATAACAATCATAACTCAGTCAGAAAAACTGGCAGAAGCAAATGTATTATCACTCTGTCCACAATTTTGTATTCTTTGCAACATTATGGCATTCCAGAGGAATGTGGTGATGGAATAACAGCTATTACCTAAATAAATGAGAAAAATTATGGAGGATATTTTGAACAAAATCTGTACAATTACCTTTTTCTAGGGTTTAAGAAAAGGAAAAATCAAAGAAATTTTCTCAGGAAAAACGATCCTCTGAGAATTTCTAGTTCAACTCTAGACTATGGCCTTTTCCCCACGGAGCGAGGGAATCGCCCTGTGCTAGTACTCACCGGACCTGTGTGCTCCTTGCATGGGTCCAGGCTGGTCTGGAGCAGTGCGTGGCCACGCTCCGCACTGCTCCGGGGACGAAAATGGTGGCTTCCAGTTGGTGGAGGCTCTCCACCAACTGGTGAAGCTCACCAGCCTAGAGCCCGCCCCTGGCAGATCTGCAGGCTTGCACTGGTGCGAGCCTGCAAATCTGCACCGGAGCGCGGCCACGGAATGGTGCGCTCTGTGCTTTTGAAAGACCCGTTTTAAGCTGTCTTTCAAAAGCGTGCTGAACGACCACTTTGGGTCATTCCAGAGCAGGCTGAGGTCCGGAACTACACAAAGTAGTCCAGACCCAGTCCACTCCCAGGTGTAGACGTCCTCTCTGGAGGATGCTCTGCACCGTTTTACAAACCCCATGCAGAAAAGGCCTATATTTTCCCTTGAGTCCTAGAAGAAGCCTCACTTCTGGCTTCTGAGGTTATTTACAGAATTGGTTGATTGACCCAGCTTAACCAGATTCTGCCATCTGCAGAAAAACACTCAGCAACATATTATTTTGTAATCACATATCATTTGGTGGACAGGAGGCATTCACCATTTATTTTATAGTTATTTGAGACAATAATGCTTTAAATTCACATATGTATATCAACTCTGAAAGAGAATCAATAAGCTCATTCCAGGTTGCAATAGAGTGATATTTTTCAATTTGTGTCTTGGCCATTTGACATTAATCTTGAGAGACAAATACATACAACTTAACTACATTTGATTCTTAACCTTTTCTGTACCAGGGACCCCCTGTAAATATAATTTGTTCCCAGGGACCCCCAGGCCTTAACTCAGGGTTTAAATATTTAAATTTAGATTTAAATATTCAAATACTTATTTAAATATGCAAATATTAGTTTAAAGTTGCTCATCAGGGGTCTTTCAAAATAGGAAAGAAGGGAGAAATAAGTAAATGTATACAGTCCTATTACAGTCCTCCCTTCATTCCCTTGGGTTTAATCTCTGCGAATTTGACTATTCACAAAGGAGGGAATGGGAGGGGAAGCAGGGGGGAGTTATCCAAAGTTTTTCCACTTTGATGAGGGTTCTGTGCCCCAAAAGGCTCCGAAAATAAGCCTGTGTGCTTGTCTTTAGAGGTTGCACCTCCTCCATAAGGGAAGCACTCACTGCTCTCAAGAGAAAGGAGACCAAACAACCAAATCACAACAGATGTCCATTATAGAACCTGCTGCTGCTCACTTGCTTATCTGGCTGGGGAAGCAAGCAAGCAGGGAGCCAGCCATAACCCCAAAAAGCAGCAGCCAAAGCAGAACCCTGGCCAGGATGAAAAGATAAAAAAAAGGAAGCTCTGTTGTTTCATGCCAGTGAGTTTTCATCATGCTCCACACCCTCCATTGCCCACTCCCAAGCCCTAGCCTGGCTTCTTCACCCATACTAATGATGGTAATCCTTCATGAAGGAAGGTAAGACTTATCCAGGGCAAGTCTGGGCGGGTGGTAAGGTGGAACTTGGGATGTTCCTCAGGAGGGTTCAATATCACTAACCATTAGTGAGTAAACAGACCCCTCACCCATATTCTTGGTTCCTGTTGGTTGGTTGCTACTTAAGTTTGCCCCCTTCTCCAGTCTGCAACTTTATTGGACAATTTCAATCCAGCAACTGTGGGATGGAGGTTCATGACAGTGTCTTACGCCACCAACACAGCTTAAAGCCATGGTCCCTTGGCCACCTCATCCCATTGGTAAATATGTCGAGCACCTTTAGAGGCATCTTTGATCTTTCCTATCAGTTCCCATGTCTGATCCCATGTCTGGGAAGTGTTGCTGCCACTGCTGTTAATGTTAACCAGCAGGGGTTCATGGATCCCCTGGGAGGGCTCCGTGGACCCCAGATTAAGAACTAATGCTCTAAAACACTAGGGGAAAAATCCTAATAGTTATGTTTCATGGTAAAATATTTCCTTAAAGAAATTGTGGTTGTTTGGATTAATAAAAACTTGAAGGGTCTCCTCCAAGTATCTTTGGCATATTAAATGTCAGGAAGTGAAAGAGACTTGATACCCAGAACCTGAAAAAAATCCATTTTTGGATTACAACATTGTACAAGTGCAACTTTTGCAATTTTGTTTTGCAACAAATACTGTCTCAATCATTGAGCCATCTCTCACTGAGAGATGTAGGACCATGGAAAGATGTAGTTTTCCTTCTGTACCATCTGTACTGTTAACACTGAAAATGTTTGGTCTGTGTTATTCTTATCTGCTGAAATGTTGGTTTTATAATGATGAGAAGGACACTGTGTGAAAGGGAAGAGAAGAAAAATAATGAGACAGGGGAGGTAGAAAGATATATTATTATTCCACTAATATGTCATCTAGTTGAATTGATTGGATATTCCAAGACAATTTCCTTGTACAAATAAATTAGGAAAAATCCAGGTGGAAATTATATTTACTGATAAGGCTAGTGTGAAAAAACTGGCCTTTATAAATAGATATAGACATTGATATCTCATAATTTTTAATCATGTTTACACCACTCAGTAGTTCAGTTTGCAATCTTGACAGCTCTTTTCTGATCAGTCCCAGATACTGGATGCCATAGCTTTAATGCAAAGCTCAGCAGGGCTGCCTTTGTACAATAACCAATGAGATTTTTCTTTAATTTTTTTTTACATTTTAATAATACTGTAGTACAAAAAGGTTATGTATCAAGACTTATGCAGGTAGGTTTTTATACAAAGAACCATGAATAATAAGGAAATTTAATAATATTTTTTCTTCTCTTGTCTTTTTCCCTCTCATTTCCTCCTGTCAAATTTTTTTTTTGCCTTTGCTGCAGAATCAACACATATCATTGATCAATCAACACATATCATCACATGTCCACGAAAATGGGTTTCTCTAAAACTTAAGCTGATTTTGTAGTGTATTCCAAAGAGATGTTTCTTCATAAACACAAACACAAACATTTATACAATACTGGAGAGAGATTATCATGTTGGTTTTCTTTATTCATTATAAGTTATTTGTCAATTTTTCTAGTAAGGCCATACACCATACCATCTTCAGTTAGGTTCTTAAGCCCAGGTTATCTATTGATTTCCATTTCTTGGCAATCTCCAATCTGACAGCCACCACCAACATTAAGATCAGCCTTTTATGTTGTAGTGACTTGTTTGTTTCCCTGAAAATGGAAGGGAGCACTTGCCCTTTGCAGTGGTGTATTCTCTGGCCTGTTATTGTAGAAATAAGGCCATGAATCTCTTTCCAGAAGCTTTCAACATTCAAAGTATTACAGGTGTCCCATGCTTGGATGCCTAGTTTTGATGCCACGGCATTGCCATTGTTGTTACAAATTGCATATTGATCCCAGGAACCAAAATTTCTAAATGCCCAACATATGGCTCTGAAACAAGTTTCAGTTATATCCCAACTCGCCACCTGATACAAAAAATGCAACTAAAACCATTTTAGACAAACTCATTATGTGCAAAAGATAAGAATCAGTAAAAGGACATTACTGGGAAGCCATTTTAGCCTCTTTAGGCAGGGAGTTACAAAGCCTGTGAGCAGCCACTGAGAAGGTTTCTTTTCCAAGTTCCCATTAAATGGGAAGGTGCTGAGACTGAGAGAAGAGCCTCTTAGAGCTGAAACATTTTAGAGCCCAGACAGTCTTGTGTGGGAAAATACCGGTCTTCAGATAGCCTCGACATGAATTGAATATCTTTGGGAGGGTCAAGGTTGGCAGTAGCTTCTGGCATTACATTTTCAGCGAAAGAAGGAGCTATACGACAGTAGTTTTCCTGCTGCAGTGGGAACATGTTGACACTTAACATATTCTTCTTTCCATCTGTACAACATTAATCATTGAGGATCCCATGCCAAGAATACAAAACAAACCTTTACCTATGCATTTGGTACCATGCAATTTTCCGGTCTAACAGTTTCCAGAGAAAGAGGGGGTAGTGGATTACTGTTCCATACCATTCTGAAGGATATTTCAGTCCTTAGTTTCAGATTTTCAGTCAGTGAACAAGACTGCAGAGGAAAAGGGAAGTTAGAAAACTCCATTCTGTGTACGTCAAGTCTGTCTGATTCACTAAGGAGAGCTGGACACTGATTGTAAAGAGAATGTGAGCGAAAATGAAAGTTAAAATGAAGCTTAAAGTGAACTTAAAACTTAAAAAACACTTTAATATTATAAAATGAATTTATATTTCTAGGAAGTGTGTGTTTTTGAAGTCATATATGTTGATTTACACATTTCTCCCATTGCTTAATGCTTGGTTGGACTGTGTTTTTCTGCATATTTGAAATGCGCACTTTTTTTTTGTACCTACTTTTAAAATTTGCTTATTTTTATTGAGCACATCCACAGTCATTCAGCAGTGTGCTGATTTAACAAAACAAAGTGAATCTGATCAACTTTCAGTTCAGAGAGTGCAGAACCAATGAAGTCCATTGGAGTGGGGTCCTCTTACATTCCTAATTCTAAGTATTATTTTCATTTTTGAGAGGATCAAACCAAGCTGGTTCGTCTGAGGGAAAATGGGGGAAGGAATAAGAATTCTCACAAGTGCATGCAAGTGAATGTGTACTTGCAATATGCACAGTAGGTTTGGTTTGGTTTTAAATCTGGAGCATTGTGTAGGACTTGGAACTTTGTGAATCTGATTCAAGGAGGGATGCATTGCGCTTATTAATTCATTCAAGTCAGATTTCAGAGTCTGTAGATACAAGGATGAAACTATTTTGACTGCAAGTGCAGAGCTCTTCTTCCAGTAAAAATGCATCAGGCAGATTAGTCTGATACAATTCTGTGAACAGTTTAAATTGACAAACTACTGTACTGTGATCAACATTTGAATTAAATGCCATACTACAATATTTCAAATATGTGTTTTTATGTTATCAGGGACACTTTTGAACAAGTTAAATCTTAGTGATAATTTCAATAATAACACTGAACACTGACCTGCCAGATTCAATTCTTTACAAGGCGTGTTCAAGAAATTCTACTGTCCTTGGTTGTTCATGTTTCTAAAGTCCTTCAAGTCACACTCAAGGGAATAACAACAATGAAGAGCAGAACATGAAAATGTATAGAGGCATAGTTCAGAATACTGTAAGGAATATGCATTGTTACAGGAAGAAATAAGTTAAAAGGATCTGAGAATCTTCTCACAATTTCATTTCACCTTTAATTCAGTGTCATCTCTTAGTTCACTATAATTATTTGACCTTCATTTGCATGGCAGACTATCCCACTATTCCTATGGATGGTTTCAAATATATTGCTTAGCTGAAACACTAATGTGTTGAAACAGATGCATCTGAATTGTGCAAAGACCAGCTGTTCATATGGCTGCAGGCCCCAGCTTTCTTTGGCATGAGATTTGTTATATTAATAATCTGATTTATGTTGCTCTTTGAGCAGAGCTTTCATTTTAGTTCTGGGATGTTGTCCTAGCTCTAGCTGATTACTTACAACAACCAGTCACCCTCCTCCTTGCATATCTTTCGATTTTAAGCCAGCTGATTTTGAGCACTCAATAATCTGAGATGACATTTTTGGAAGTATATCATTGTTTAAGCTATGACCCCATTTCACAGATATACACAGTATTATCTTGTCAAAAAGCCTGGCAAGATACATTAACTGCTAGCTAATGAGATTGATCACTGCTTAAGCTATTTGTAGAGTGAGGTTGCAGAAATAAGTCTTAGTATTAACCATGCTAGAACTGTACTGTTCCTGCTTCAACCCACTTATTGGAGACTGAGGACTGATTTCTAAGTGATGCATCAGCCACACAGAAACCCTGAAACCTTTAGGATAGTAACTGTGATTGAGAGTGGTGACATTCAAAAGTTACCCATTAACTAGGATGAGCGTCTACATCAGAATTGGGAACAGATGGCTATCTAGATGCAGTTGGATTGCAACACCCATCAGCCTGGCCAGCATAGTCATTGGTGAGTGCTAGTGGGAGCTGACGTCCAATAACATCTGAAAGGTCACACAGTTCCCCAGCACTACCTTACACACAACAGGTAGAGTTCCAGGTAACTTTTCCCCAGGATATTTCTACACCCACATATTCTAACTATTATTTGCATCCTTCTTTTCTACAAAAAGCATCTAAACTTTTTGTGATCTAAAGGTCACAAATAAAATATAAAAATATTATAAATGAAGTTAGCTATGAGAAATATTATTTCCTAATAATATATACTTGTCATCCATCATCCACTTGATTTATATCCTCTCCTATCCTTGGTTATCAACTGATAAATGATAATAAAACAAGGGACTTATTTGAAAACTATACTAGACTTCTGTTATCCCCAAATCTGGGTGACTGGGATCTACCCACAATACCAGTACCTCTAGGTGACAGAGGGGAATTAATTAGCTCAAAATTAGAAGGCCTGTGAGAGAGGGGTAACTTAATGAGATCTTTCCATCAATGTTTATGGGCTCTTGCAGGAAAGAACCAGCCAGAGATTCAAAAGTGAACTAAAAATGTGTTTTATTGAGGGGAATTCATGCATGCATGCACACAAGATACAAACAGTCATACATTCACACGAGACCTAACCAAAGGATAAAGGGAGGAAAAATTATTCATAGTGAAGCTGAAGATTTTGGGTTATAATTACCAATCCAGAAGATTAGTGAAAAAGCAGCAATGTGGCTTAGACTGGTATGTCTAAGGGCAATACACAGCCAGGAATCAAAGTGGCAGGGAGACATTCAGTAACTGGTAAACTGCAAAGTAGTTGCTCAAAACTGGGGATTTTTATATGCTATTTCCTTCCTTGAAGGGATTAATTATTTTCTGGTAAACAAAAGGGGTCTGAACTGGACTGATTGTTTCAATGTCTTGGTTGGATCATGTGAGTGGGCCAGGCTTCGGTAGGAAATGCACACAGCAGGGTTGCTTGCCTACACCTGGGCAGTTTGACTATTGTGTTAATTGAGAGAATTAGCTTAGAGCCATTAAGGCAGGCTTTCTTGACTAATTTTCAGTGAACCTACAACCTGGCTATGCTGAGGCTACCTTTTGGCCTGCTATCCAGCTAGTTTCCCTTTTCCACATGGCCTTTTAAGTCATAAATGTGTATAATTTATATTTTATGCCAATTAAACATATCTGCCAATTAACATATTTTGCCAATTAGACCATATCAAAGCATGGAGGTGTACAGCCTGGAAACACTTCTTCTGCAGCAATTGTACATGACTAAAGCCATTACTAAAAATCATGTGTTATCTTGAACACCTGCTGCTACATCAAATTCACAAAATTCATAGTCACATCCAGTTCTATGAAGAAATTCAGTGGCTCAAATCAACAACAGAAGAAGCAAGCAAGTTTTCTCAAGATACTCAAAAGATGGTTATGTTAGCTCTTCCGGTCGCATGGCGGGCACGAGTGGCAGCTTGGAATGAAGCTGCGCAATGGCACAGCCCCAAGCAGCCACCTGCTGGATTTCAGCCACTTCTTTTGTCACCCCAGAAGTGGCTAAACACTCCTCCGGTACAAGGGGTGTGGAAGAGGTCCGAAGGAGACCCCACAACTGGCGTCTGGCTCTACCCGGCTGGGGGAGTAGAAAGTGCCAGGGGGTCGAAGGACCATGACAGAGCCAGCGGGATCGTCACCAGAGCGGCACAAGCGCCGCTGTCGATTTTTAACCAAGAAACAAGTAAGAAACAAGTAAGAAAGCATGTAACCTGTTCTGGACTTTAATTTTGGAAATATCACAGCGGAATTTGGCTTGCAACGGTGCGCAAGAGTGAAGGAATGGAGGGACCCAGTGGAAATGTGAGTGTGTCATGGCTGAGAGTTCGTCTTAAAGGGGTGGCTGATTTTAAAGAAATGGCTAAGAGGCTTTTCTGCTTTTCTCTTGAGGACTGAAGTTATCAATGGTAAAAAGATTTCTGATTTGCAACTTGGATTTACAATTGAAAATGCCAAATAATTAAATGGCTGGTATTGGATTAAGGAATAAGATTGGACTTTACAAGGTTTAATAATCTCCATTTGGACATTGAACTTTCCTTATTTCTACATTTTACTACTTTGGTTGATCTGAGACGATTGGTGTTTTGGCTTTTTGACTCTGGATTTCTGAGCTTAGAAGAATACTATGGGAGGCAACAGTTATTGAGCAGAGCTTTTCTTTTTTTAGCTCCTGCTGTGTGAGACTGGTTTCCTGACCTTTTTTTCCCCTCTTGACTCTGGACTGTTGAGACTGGCAAGCCTGTGCTAGAAGGTTATTTAAGCAAAACATCCTCACTCGCATGGATGGAGCAGCTTGGAACTTGAGTGACTGTGAGAATACAGAGAATCTTCAGAAATGAACTCCGGGCAGCAAAGTCCAAGATGGGAGGGGGGAATAGGGAGGTGGATTCAGGCACAGGGCTCTGAATTTGACAAGTGGTAATGTACTTCAGCAATGTCAATTAAGCTTACGTATTTGATTGATATATTCTCATTAATATAAACATTGTGATATTGTTAAAGGGTTGATAGGGGTATTGAGATTGGTGAGCCTGTGACTGAAGTCATTCAAGCAAAATACCCTCACTCCCAGGGACGGAGCAGCTTGGAATTTAAGCGGCTAAGAGAATACAGTGAATCTTCAGAAATGAATTCCCAGGCTGCAAAGTGCCAGATGGGAGGGGGGAATGGGAGGTGGATTTGGGCACAGGGCTCTGAATTACATAACTGGATTTGTACTTTGGCAATGTCAATTAAGCTTACGTATTTGACTGATATATTGATATACTGTCATCAATATAAACATTGTGATATTGTTGAAGAGCTGAATAGGACTTAAGTATAGAAGTGGGAAACAAGACATTTTAATAGAATGGAATCCAGGGCAAGAAGATGAATGACTGTTGCAGTAATAATAGCTCAGCCTGCCAGATACACATTGACAGACATATTCTAGAAACTGTAAGATTTTAGGTTATAAGTGACGGAGGTCTTAAAGAATATATGAGAGGACAGTAGAAGTTTAAAAGAGATAAGTAGAGAAATGAGAACACACTGGAATTTGACAATTAGAGAAAAGCAGAATGGAGTGACAGCTGGGAACTGATAAGTGAGAATGACTGTATTATGATTGTGTGGGAGAGGGAAATGCATGTTCAAACAGTTGAGATAAACATTGTATTGTGATACATAAATGTAACAAGTGGAGTGAAATTTTGAGAAATGAAGACCAGATCAGAGTGGAAGATAAGAAACAATTCATGTAAAACTACAGGTTAAAGAATCTTTTTTTAATTTGTGAAATTTAATAAAATTATTGTAAAAAAAAAGATGGTTATGTTAATGGAAAAGTGTGACATCTTTCAATCTGTGTCTACTAGAGGAATGTGCTTCCTCTAGACACTTGTTCTCTGGTCTTACCTCCTGAGTTTGCCTTTTCTTCCCCTTTCTGCAGATGGGAGCCATTCCATCAGTTGGTGTAGTTGGTACAATCTATATCACTTAACATATATTTCTGAATGCTATATTCAATAACCAGCTGGCATGCCCTTTTCAATTAACTTCATCACGTTTTGTTCCTAGTATAATTCATTGGGCATACAGGCTATACAAAGAATTATGAATATTGACTTCATCCTTGCCTGTATACACAATAATGTGTGATAGCCTCCATAGTCAGGATTTTGTCCTTTGGATTGTCCTTACAAATAGTTACTGAATTGTTGCCAAGACAGGCAAAAAAATGTACACTAGTGAGTGCAGCATGTAAGTGCTACTCAAATTAGAGAGATTGTGTATTTTCCAGTTGATTATCATATATCTAGAAGTTTGTGAATGGAATCACATTTTTAAGCTAATGCTTGCTGAAATTCCATGTACTTAAACAGCAGCATATGTAAATTAGTTCTTGCATAGTATTCTCTTTTTCTGGGTATTACATCTTAACATTAATAAACGGAGGAATATGTCACATGCTGTCTACAATATATTGCCCCCCAGTGTGACTGATGAAAAAAAAAATAGGGGCTTAATATTCAGGAGCTAAAGACTACTATGCCGGAAATATTTTGGAAGTTCTCCACCATATCCCCCTTTTTTGCACCCCAAAGCGGCTCCAGATTATATGAACATATAGGTTATGGTAATAACAATCCGTTCAAAGTTACAAAGTTGTCATAGTCACCAGATGTATCTGGCAGAATTACTACACTAACAGCTGAATTTCTCATTATGAAAACTGAAACAATGAATTGGTATGGTTGCAGAGGGAAGAGGTGCAGTTTGGACACTTATAATATTTCCAAGTCCAAATAGTATCTTGGACCTTGACAATTAAGTTTTATTTTCTCAGCTTCAAAAATGATGGTACAGTATGTTTTAAGGAAATCAACAATGTCAAGACTAGTAAAAAAAATTTTGCATTACATTTTTAATCCACTTACGGAAGACATTTCCAAATCCAAATCATCCACAGCATTAAACAGATAAGCCAATCTTACTTTGTGAAATTCCCCCTTTACTCTCATTGTAGCATAATCCTACTATTCAGGCTGGTGCTCATACTAAAAAAATAAATAAATCTGTTGACTACATCTTAGTCTTTACACACACACACACACACACACACACACACACACTTCCTAGTTATGTCCTTGCTGTGTTTACTTTCTTATTTATTGAATTCTCTTACTGATGACAAGTGTATTTGAGTACAACACACCTACACAGTATTATGTATTTGCCATGCAGACTGGAATTTAAAATTTGAATTTTCCCCCAGATGATGCAGAAGTAAAATATACAGGTTGAACCTTCCTTATTGAAAATGCTTGGGACCAGAAGTGTTTCAGATTTCAGATTTTTTTTTTTTTTTTTTGTATTTTAGAATACAGTATATTTTTGAAATAGCCTCATGTCCTGTTCATCTCCACTTGTTCTGTGTATGAGATGGGAGGCTGGAGAGAGACTGAGGATCTGTGAAATGGCAGGAATCCAGTATAGCACTCAGCATGAATCCACATTTCCTACCATGTTATAGACCCTCAGTCTTTTTCTTTTTTTTTCCCAACCGCCATCCAATTCTGCTTTTGAGGTGGTGGCTGCAAAGTTTTTGCATGTTCATCTTTCAGATTCTCAGTTGTGCTCTTTTTGACACCATCCTCCCTCAAGGTGGTGGCTGCGACACTCCTCAGATCTGTGAGTAAAGAAGCACGAGTGCCACTCCTGTTTTGAAGATGGAAGTGGGCAGCTGGCTGCAGAATGTTTTGGGATTTTCAGATTTCTGAATAAGGGAGATTCAAATAAGGGAGATTCAACCATATTCTGTATATTATGGCTCACATACCATTATCACAAAACTGATATTTTACATCCAAAATACTAACTTCACAATCATTTAAATAAAATTCAATAATTTTGGAAGTGGGAAATTAATCAGATGTAAATACCTGAGATCACTCCTTCCCTCAGTATACCTACACCAATAAGCCACAAAAAGCTACCTGGAGTTGAAAGCAGAGATAAAGAAAAATTGTAAAATTGCATCACTTCTGCATATTGGTATGAATTCATTCATTTATCATGTCTGCAGATTTAAATTTTAGTGAACTCTATGAATGAACTAAAACTAGTGGTTTGGAATGAATTTCTTCCTAGGCCCAGCTCAAACTACCTTGCAGAATCTGGGTGATTTTTCCCTCTCTATCCTGGTAACATTTTGGCTTGCCTACTTTGGTCATTTAAGGGTAACATACTCTTCAGACAGATGTGCCTTTTCCACTCCATGGGTTAGTTCCATTCTTTGAGTTAGATCCACTGAGATCAATGATATTTAAGCTAGATGTAAATAATCTAAGTCCTACTGATTTTAAAGACTCTCCTCTGTGGTTTGATTAAACCTGAGCACATATGCATAACCACACTCAGGCACACACACATTTTGTTTTGCTAATGACTTGGATCATGAATGTGGTGAACAGGAAAGCACATCTTGGCTGATGAGAGGTTAGATATAGTAATTTTCTGGTCTCAAAATGAGTGTGTTAAATATAAAAAACATTTAATTTTAAATTATATTTGAAGTCCTAGACTCTTCCCATTGTTAAATGAGGACTTCTTAAAAGAGATCTTAGCCTCATCAGGGATTATCTTCCACGTATCTGCAATCGTAAAAATGAAGAAAACATAAGAACACAATGTTTGGGCCACAAAGGGGCATTTCAGATGCCTGCTGTGGGGCTAGGTGTTACACATATGTGCACATAAGAGAATGCATTTGTACTTTGTCTCACTTTCTCACACACTATTCTTGCACTACTCTCACGCATATTAGCATACTCACCTCTCATAGACCACCCCGTCTCTCATATGTATACATCTGACACTATAGACCACTGACCCAAAGGTTGTGTAGAGGTTGTTTGTATGTGTGCGAGAAAGGTGTGTGTTTGTGAGAAAGGACACTGTGTGTGAATGTGTATGAGAGAAAGGATAGTGTTTTAGGTACCACATTAGCATGTTGCTTGTTTCAGGTTATGGACCTCTATGCTAATATTCTAACAAACCATGGGATCCTGTCACAGCACTAGCATAGAGGCTTACATTTTTCGGATGTGGCTTTTTTAATATTTTAAGTTTTTGCAGAGGTTTTTGGAATGCAGTCATTTTTAATATGTACACATGAATCCATCTGGACAATAAGCAATGGCAAAACCTTAACTAGAAACTACTGGTAAAAAATCCAAAGATTTCTGCAGCTTTTGCCAGCTGTGGCTGTGTGCTTCTCTTAAAGTTTTGAAACTTTCTCTAACATGATTGTGCATAGGGGTTGGGTTTTTTTTTTGTTTTTGTTTTTTTGGTGGATAACAGAACCTCATGATAGCAGAATGTTAATCTGTCTATCAGAGAAGCCCATGTTTTATTTTTTGCTTCAAACTCCCATTCATACATGTCACACAGTACATAAAAGAACATAGTGTGTTGGTTGATTCCCTATAAGCCTTTGAATCTGTATACTTTGAATCTGTTACAAAAGACAGTGAACCCTTGACGCCTTGCCACCATGAAAGATTCAAAAAGGGAGAAAAGTTCATTCAACTCGATAGACACAGAGGATTCCTGAAGTAAAAAGTAATATATGTCTTTCCTCTCCTAAACATAACCTGCTTAGTGAAGCCAAGAGACAGTGAAATATTATGCCTTTGAAAATAATGCATTTTTGCTCTTTCAAAGTATTTTTATATGACAATCTTTTCCAGAATCTTTTTTAAGTAACATTTTTACATGTTACAGAAGCTCTCCAAGCATTATATTTCCTACATTTATTTCTCTGTAAAACTGGCTCTTTTCAGATACTATTCCACAGAAAAGCCAAGCTGGATTTCTCTAAACTTTGCAATCCTGGTGATAGTAACTAATTGATTACATTTAGCAAAGGGCAGACTACACTTCGCTCAGGGCAGAATTGGCCCAGTATTTATGACCTTTGTCAAACAGCTCTAAAGAAAAAGAAAAACAAAACCCAAGGCTTAAAAACAATCCTTTGGGACTGCATAGCAATATTTGAATAGTTGTTGGACTTCAGGACTTGGACAAAACCCAGGCTCTGAACACTTTGAACAAAACCAGAATTTAATTTTGCACTTGAAGCTATGAAATGACTTCTCAAGGAAATGGCTCTCCCTCCATAATATATGAGCTGAGTAAATTTGATTTCTGAACCACTTAACTACAAATTCTGGCAACATCTCTAATTATTCCTCCAAGGGGCTCAGAGAATACCTGTAGCTCTCAGGAGAATTCTGTGAGATATGTTAGACTGAAAGAACATGACTTGTTTTAAGTCTTAAACCACAAGAAATATCCTAGCAGGGTTTTTAGTACTGAAACTGAAAATAGGGTGGCTCCAAAGTCCAATGTAGTGGCCATGTTGGTTAGGAGATTCTGGGAGTGGTAGTCTCTGCCGAAATAAGTAAAACATTGAAGGACCAATTACAAAGTTTTCTGTGGGAACAATGACAATGATTAAGTTGACTAGTGCTGCATAACATTATTATGAGCTGTGCTATGCTATAGTGCTACTTTGTCATCATCATCTTCAGTGGATAATTTGGAAATGTGCTGGGTCAAACTGTCCAAGACTCCATGAAGTATACAGCTGTAACTGTGAGAAAATCACTTGTTTAAAAGCAGTAGTAAAGCTTCAAATGATCAGGCAGTGCTACTTCTTTCTTTGAGTATCCCATAGGTGGCTTATAGAGGCTTTACAATCCACTTGATCATTGTCCAAGGGCCAGGCTTTCATTGTTCTAAAAGAAAAAGAAAAGAAAGCATTTGTGAACAGTGTAATTCAATTACACCAAGGACAAAAAGTCTTATGAATTCTTATATTTATATCACAGGTATTCTTAGTGAAGCCTTTGATCTCATTGATTGAGTCATCTGAGGAAATGAAAGTACGAGAGCGATATTGTAATCTGAAATGAAAGGAAGCAACTTTCTTTCAATTGTGCAATAATGGTCTTAGGGCTGCTTTTAACATAATGTTTTAACTTCATTGATTGCAAAATGTATGATTTGTGTTAAGAATGGGTCTGTAGAAATTTGTTTCATTCCATGAAAGATTATTAGCTTTTAAACCTTGAAATTAGTTCAAATCTCAATATGCTTGCACAATTTTTAAGGGAAAACTTTTTTTTTTTAAAAAAAATCATTATACTACTTTTTTTGTTTTGCATTTCAAATTTGATTTATTTATTTTTAATGCTTTTAAGGCTGCCATCTCTCCTGGAGGAACCTCCACTGAACATTAGGGAGGCTTACTTCTTGAGTAAACAAGATGTATAGAATCGCTTTGCACATCTTTGCAAGCCACATTGCAAAGTGTTATCCTAAAAGGTGAGATATAAATATACAAAAGAAATAATGCCTCTGAACAGCTTATGACTTTTTTTCCCCCAAAGTGGAGGAAAAAAACCCAAGGAATTAAAACCATCCTAGGATGTCAGATACCATACAAATAATTAACCACATGGCTAAATCTGGTCATAACAAGAGTAATGGCCTCCAGGAACATTGTGGTATACTGACAGACACACTTTCTACATGATTGTGCTCATATTCATGCAGATGAGTATTACTGAACAGAACAGCCAACCCATGAAAGTATTTCTAGATTGGTGTGTGGACAGAGGGAGTGATGATAGTGGTGTGCCCCGGGTGGCAATTTTTGGGGGGCATCCCATGTGATGCGGCCACACACCCCGCATGATGTGGCCACGTCCCTGCCCCTCCGCCCACCCTCCCCACACTCCAAACAACATGACTGATTTCTAGTACTTTGCCAAACTGTTGTCATACATAAAGACCATTCAGATGATGTTGTTGGACCACAGGTTTCACAGTCCCTCACCACTGAGTATATTGACTACGTCTGATGCAAGCTGTTATCTAATAACATCATATTCCACACACTAGCATTACAGAATCATCTGAGTCTTTTTTCCTTAGTCTAGATATTCTACAACATTTTTGTCTAGTTATCCCACAAAATAATAGAATTTGGGCATACATTTTGCATGGCTACAAATCTAGTGTCAGTGTTGCTATCCAGCATCACTGACCAATTGTGCCCATGAGGACCAATAGAAGTGATTATTTGAATGGTGGCTCCTATTGCCTCCAAAAGGAAATTTCCTTGTCTGGGTTTAAGACAAAACTGTATGTGCCAATCACTGTTATTACATGAATTTTGGTAGCTTCCTCAGCACAAAATGACAGCAGATAAATTACAAACCAGCAACATCTCATAAAATCTTTATCTTATCTTCAACAGCACACAGAAAATTAACAAACAGCTTTAGCTTACATTGCAGATAATAAATGGAATTAAAACGAAGTTTTCCTATTTTAGCTAACCTGTAGAAGAGGCCTTATTTAAATGCATGAATTTCCATGGGCTTTTATTGTTCAGATTTATGACAAAAGTGAAAAAAAATCTTCATCCCACTGAACTTTAATCAAACCTATCATAGAGAGTCTGCCAGATTTTATGAGAAAGAATCTAGATGACTTGAGTGACACTCACCACTTCCATTCATTCATCAGACATAAACTAAAGATATTAATGCTAGCAGCTTTCTATTGATATTTGACACAGCATTACTGTATCCACCTCCTCTTTCTTTCCATTTTTTCTGTCAGTTATAAACTAAAGACCTACACTGTAATATTAATTAAAAATTCAAACACGAATTTTGAAGAATTGATTCCTTAAGCAGTCAAAAGCAGTTTTTATGAGTGTTTTCATCATGCTATGGGAGACCTTTTCTACAAAGTCATACAGAACAGTCTCTCCAAACAAACAGAAAAGGTAAACCCATACTTGCAAAAGGATGTGCAGGTACCTTTAATCACTGGGCCATATATGGTGGACAGTGCCTATTAGCATTGGCCGTGGAGAGGAATGGACCATGGAATTATCACATACATTCCAGTTTGGTACCTACAGCTAGTTTGATACCTCCTTCTTTAAATGGTCTAAGTACATACAGGCAACACATTGCAATTAAGAACAGTATCACACCTTGCTTTGGAAGGTCTTAGTGTAAACACACTTGGGTTTTTGAATGCAAAAAGGCATGTGGCCTCCACAGCTCCTTAGGACCACCGTGATGTTTCAAGTTATGCACCTCACTCCTTTAACATGGAGTTTGGCCCTAAAAAACATGGTTTTAAGAATTTCCAGTTCCCAAAAATGTTTCTGAAACACGACACTTGGTTCTATGCCAAAATAAAAGGTATGTGATCCCTATGCCCCCCTTGTAGTTGCCCATTGAATCACACTACTACTTGATAGGATGGCCACATGATAAATATAACAAGTTTTCTCTTTTTAAAGAGCTGCTTAGAAGCAGGAGTTTCAGCAGGTGAAGTTGAGGTGAAGGTGTGACAAACTACACCTGCTGAAATTCCCTCTTCTGCACAACTATTTCAGGAACAGAAGCCCTGCTCATGTGTCTTGTCATGATTCACTGGGAGAGGAGAGAAGCTGCGTGGGTGATTAGCAATCCAGAGGTCAAGAAGCGGAAGGATCAGTTAATAGCCAAAAAAACCAAGACAAGCAGAAGGATCCATGAAAGAGTAGTCAGGTCCAGTTCCAAGGATCCAGAAAGCAGGGCAGAACCTTGGATTTGTCTCAAGTATCTTTTCCACAGAGTGGGAGATAGATGTTTCTTCCAGCAGTTAAGCAGTGTTCTCTGCCTACCTTATCTAGGCAGCCTGATTGTTCAGTGAGAATGGCTGAGGCAACACCAGCTAAGCTGCAAGTATGCTGAGCCCCACACACTCTTACGCTGCTCCTACTCAAGAATTTGGCCCAGAACTTTTAGCTTGTGGTGAAGGGAAAAGAAAAGTTTACTCACAGTAAAATCCACTGCATGACAAAGCAAAGGGATTTACATGAGAGCAAGCAGAACAGAATGTACAGAATGTAAGTTATTTTTGATTCATTTTCATAGGATTGGGAACAACTGGAATCATGATTACAATAGGAGAGAACATGAGTTTGATTCAACCAAGAGGCCAAGCATTTCCTTGATCTCACATTTGTTTGTTACATAGCACCACATAGCACAGAAAAGGAAATACAAAGCAAACATGTCAAGTATAACTTCAAGAGTGAAAAGCAGAGTGTTGGCTGATGTCTCTGAACAACACTAAAAAGCACAGAAAAAAAATCCAGTTTCCAGATGACTACTCTTAAGTAAGAAGGACTAAATAACTCTGAAGTCAGCCTGTCCAGCAAATTCTGAGTAGCTGCAGCACAGCCACTCCTCTCTGTAACTACTCAGAAGTATAAAGCAATCAGCCACAGTTATGTAGGTGTTGGAATTAATCCCATTCTTTGCCATTATTCCTTTCTGTCCTCTGGGTAATTGGGAGTTTGTGTGTTCATGCTCATATATAACACACAGGGAGAATAGTCTTCTCTAGGGTACCTGTCTGTTGACCAGTGTGGCATCAAGGAAAGATGTGTAAAAATAGTGTTTCTGTCATCCAGAAATATTGTTTGAAGACAGCTCTTATGTGATTCCTCCAACAATGATGACATTTATTGGCAACCTTCACTGTGTAGTTACAATGGTGCTCATGCTACCCAATCTCCCAGTCTGTTGTTTGCCTTAGTGTTTTGCAGCCCCTGGACAACTAGAGTTATGTGCATACTGTGTGGGTGTGATGGGATCAGATTTGAAGTCAAGACAAGGGGCTGTTACCCTGTTTACTAGGGGTCCCAGGAGGGACACCCAAATAACCAAACTATAAAATACAATTTTGGGGGAAATTAGCTGGAGCACTCACTTAAGCTAGCGAGAGGCAGAGTAACTGATCAGGATCTTGCAACCCAGCGTCTACGGGGTCAGGTCAGTCAAGCAGCCAGACGGGTTTAAAGTAATAGAAATGATGTTTTATTGAATACAAACAAATATTAAAGACACCACATTCACACAGCTAACTAAGAAACTAAAGGTTGAGTTAAGGATAGAGATTTTCAGGGAAAATGGGTGATATGACACCCGTCTCATCGTCCTGGACCTTATGGGAGAATCCGGGGTGCAGAAAAGAAGCTCAGCTCAATTAGCTGAGGGGAGCTCACCAAGCACAGCAGCAGCAAGGCTTGATGGAAGTTCTGAGCAATCTGAGGAAGGTCTTGGAATCAAGGGTTTTTATAGGGTGAATTGGGACTGCAGGCTATGCCTTACTTGGGGAAAACAATGAGTTTTGGGTGTGAAACAATGTCTCAGAAAGGTCACAATTTAGCATGATTGAGTTAAGTCCGAATTGACAAAGAGGTAGACTGTATGCAAATGCTCAGTGCTTGGCATTTGAGCTTCTAGCTTGCCAAGTTACCTGCTCAGGGCAGGGAGTCCTTTGCAAACAGCGTGCGTACATAATGAGGGTGTTTGCAGAGAGGTCTCCTAAAGCGGTGATCTGGCTATTTCTGGCCTGCCTGTATTGTCTTGGGATATTGCAGCGTTTGATGGCCGAGCCTAGTTCTGGGCTTATCCAGGGGCCTCTCAAACACGTTGAGAGGGGTGGTGGGAGAGAGCCAAATTATTGATATCAAAATGATATCTTTATGCTATCTCCAAGGAGCCCTAACCTGAAGTAACAGGGCCTTTCTGCACTATACTGTTAATAGTGCTGTTATTCCACTTTCAACATCTTATGGAATCCTGGGGTTTGCAGTTTAGAGAGGGGCTTTTAGAATTCTCAGCCAGAGAGCTCTTTGGCCTCAGTAAACTACAAACCCCAGAATTCTACAGGACTTTGATAGGTGTTTTTGCAGGATTGTGGGGCTGAGTTTGTTTGTTTATTTCTCTGTATTGTTTTTTGTTTTGTTTTTTGCTGCACTGGCCGTGTGCTCTCCCTGAGCTCACAGCCTATTGTCAGCTAATTGTTTGTTAGTTAGTCAGTTAACTGTCAATCAAACTAGGGAGAGTTAATCAAGCTAGGGGGAGGAGCCAGCTAGGGGAAGGAAGCTTTATTAGGAACTCCCAGCAGTCTTCTTGATGACTTCCAGAGGAGAGAGCAGACGGTGAGCTGGGTCTGCGAAGACAACTTTGATAGGTGTTTTTGCAGAATTGTGGGGCTGAGTTTGTTTGCTTATTTCTCTGTGTTGTTGTTTTTTTTTTTTTGCTTGCGCTGGCCGTGTGCTCTCCCTGAGCTCACAGCCTATTGTCAGCTAATTGTTTGTTAGTTAGTCAGTTAACTGTCAATCAAACTAGGGAGAGTTAATCAAGCTAGGGGGAGGAGCCAGCTAGGGGAAGGAAGCTTTATTAGGAACTCCCAGCAGTCTTCTTGATGACTTCCAGAGGAGAGAGCAGACGGTGAGCTGGGTCTGCGAAGACAACTTTGATAGGTGTTTTTGCAGAATTGTGGGGCTGAGTTTGTTTGCTTATTTCTCTGTGTTGTTGTTTTTTTTTTTTTGCTTGCGCTGGCCGTGTGCTCTCCCTGAGCTCACAGCCTATTGTCAGCTAATTGTTTGTTAGTTAGTCAGTTAACTGTCAATCAAACTAGGGAGAGTTAATCAAGCTAGGGGGAGGAGCCAGCTAGGGGAAGGAGGCTTTATTAGGAACTCCCAGCGGCACGCGCCGATCTACTTCAATCCTTCAAGTTCAACCATTCAAGTTTAGGAACAACCGATCCTTATAGCGACTGGACAAATTTAGGAAGAGTTCAACTGAGCTTGGTAGTTAGCTGAGCAGACATAGCTTATACAGCTCAAATTCAGAAAGGAGGCCCAGTTTTTGTTTTTGTTTTCTTGTTCTATTCTCTGTATTATCAAGTATGGAAGGTGAGGGAGCTGCTGCTGTCACCTGTAGCACTTGTGGCATGTTCCTTTTCTTGCCACAAGATGTTGTCGGGTACACCTGCAGCAAGTGCAAGCTGGTCACCTTCTTAGAGGTCAAGGTGCGGCAGCTGGAGGCACAGGTTTCTAATCTTCATCTTATTAGGGAAGGTGAGGACTTCTTAGATAGGGCAGAGAGGACCTTCCTGAAGACCGGATATGCGGAGGAGCTGCCTGATGAGGAAATCAGTTCCATGAGCCACGAAAGCGATGCTTGGAGGAATGTCACACGGAGAAGTAGAAGGGCCAGGAAGGAAACAGAGACTCTCAAACTACAGAATTGTTTCAACGTTCTTGGTGCTGTGAATGATGAGGAACACCAGAAGGAGGGAACACAACATCAGCAAGAAGGAATCCAATTTCGGCAACTGGAACTTGAACACCAACAGGACAGCATCCAACATCGGGAAGACCAGCACTCCCGGCCTCGACACAATGCCCAGGCAATCCTGGAAGAATCTGCTTGTCGAAGAACCCCAGACAGGGCTCAGAGGAGGCGAGTTCTGGTGGTTGGGGACTCCTTGCTCAGAGGAACCGAACCGGCAGTTTGCAAACCGGACAAGCTCAATCGAGAGGTCTGCTGTCTTCCTGGGGCCAGGATAAACCACGTAACAGAGAGGCTAGCCAGGCTGGTCAAGCCCACTGACCATAAGCCCCTCGTTTTGGTTCATGTTGGAACCAACGACACGGTGAAGCGCAGCTTTCACTACATCACAAAGGACTATGAGCTTATGGGGAGAAAGCTTAAGGACCTTGGTGCGCAGGTGGTCATTTCATCAATCCTCCCTGTTCAAGGATATGGTGCACGAAGGGAAAGGACAATAGTAGAGGTCAACAGCTGGCTCCGCACATTTTGCCACCGGCAACAGTTTGGCTTTTTGGATCATGGCTTGAAATTCCAGGAACATGGGCTTCTGGCAAGGGATGGGCTGCACCTCACGAAACTTGGCAGGAACGTTTTTGCAAACAGTCTCACAAGGAGGATTAGGAGGGCTTTAAACTAAATACAACTGGGGAGGGAGACAAGATTATTCAGGACAAGGACTCGGCAAGTGCAGGGGAAAAAGGCCCAAATAATATTGGCCAAGTAGGAATAGCATCCAATCGTGGGAGGGGTGGAAACAATGCTATGGGACTTGCAGGAAGGGCACGGGGACTTAAGTGTCTCTACACTAATGCACGGAGTATGGGAAACAAACAAGATGAATTTGAACTCCTAGTACAACAAAATAAATATGATTTGATAGGCATCACTGAGACCTGGTGGGATGAGTCTCACAGTTGGAATGTAGGAATAGAGGGGTATAGCCTATTTTGTAGAAATAGACCAAATAAGAAAGGAGGAGGAGTAGCCTTATATGTCAAGGATGTTTTCACCTGTGAAGAGATCCATGACTTGAACACCGGAAGCCAGGTCGAGAGCATCTGGGTAAGAATTAAGGGAGCGAGAAACAATAGGGATATTATAGTGGGGGTTTACTACAGACCTCCAAGCCAGACTGAGGACCTCGATGGCGCTTTCCTAGACCAAATGACTGCACATTCAAAAAGGAGAGATACAGTAATAATGGGAGATTTCAACTACCCGGATATATGTTGGCAGTCAAACTCCTCAAAGGCGGCAAGGTCCAGCAAGTTTCTTGCTTGTCTTGCAGACAATTTCATGGTCCAGAAGGTGGAAGAGGCGACAAGGGGATCAAATATTCTGGATCTGATCCTGACCAACAGGGAAGACCTTGTTAATGACGTAGAACTGGTTGGATCTTTAGGAGAGAGTGACCATGCCCTATTAGAATTTGGCATTCAGTGGGGAAGAGAAGACAAGTGTAGCCAGGCATTCGTCTTAGATTTTAAAAAAGCAGACTTCTGTAAACTGAAGGAGCTGCTGGCTGAAATCCCGTGGTCAAGAATAGTCAATGAGAAAGGAGTTCAGGATGCATGGGAGTTCTTTAAAAGGAAGGTACTGAAGGCACAGGCTAAAACTGTGCCAATAAGGAGGAAAAATGGAAGGCATCTGAACAAACCGGAATGGTTGACTAAAGAACTCTCAGCTGAGCTAAGTGTTAAGGAAAACATATACAGGAAATGGAAGAAGGGGGAAATCACCAAAGAAGATTATAAGCAAGTAGCCAGGAGATGTAGGGAGAAGGTCAGAAAGGCTAAAGCGCAGAACGAACTTAGGCTGGCCAGAGACATTAAAAACAATAAAAAGGGCTTTTTTAAATATGTCTGCAGCAAAAGGAAAAAGAAGGAGACGATAGGGTCACTGCGCAAGGAAGATGGTGAATTAATAACAGGAGGAAGAAAAAAGGCAGAACTCCTCAACACCTTCTTTCCCTCAGTTTTTTCCCAAAAGGATAAAAACACTCAACCTGGCGGTTGGGGAGCAGGTGAGGAAGTGGGGGAAATGCAGCACAGAATAGATAGAGAGGTAGTACAGGAATACCTGGCCACACTGGATGAATTCAAGTCTCCAGGGCCAGATGAATTGCATCCTAGGATTTTAAAAGAACTAGCAGAGGTCATTGCGGAACCTCTTGCTATAATCTTTGAAAACTCTTGGCGGACAGGAGAAGTTCCGGCAGACTGGAGGAGGGCAAATGTTGTCCCCATCTTCAAGAAGGGAAAAAAAGAGGACCCAAATAATTATCGCCCAGTCAGCCTGACATCAGTACCTGGAAAGATCCTGGAGCGGATCATCAAACAGTCAGTTTCTAATTACTTAGAAAACAATGCCGTAATTACGAAAAGTCAACATGGATTTCTCAAAAATAGGTCATGCCAGACTAATCTTATCTCTTTTTATGATAGAGTTACTTACTTGATAGATGAAGGGAATGCTGTGGACATAGTATATCTTGATTTCAGTAAGGCCTTTGACAAAGTTCCCCACGACATTCTTGCAAAGAAGCTAGTAAGATGTGGACTGGACAGGGCTACTGTCAGGTGGATTTGTAACTGGTTGACTGACCATACCCAAAGGGTGGTCACCAATGGCAGATTCTCATCCTGGAGAGAAGTGACTAGCAGAGTGCCACAGGGTTCTGTCCTGGGCCCGGTGCTGTTCAATATCTTCATTAATGACTTGGATGAAGGAATAGAGGGCACGCTGATCAAATTTGCAGATGACACCAAATTGGGAGGGGTTGCTAATACGCCTGATGACAGGATCAAAATTCAAAAGGACCTGGACAGATTGGAGAGCTGGGCCAAGGCTAACAAAATGAACTTCAACAGAGAGAAATGTAAGGTCCTACACTTAGGCAGAAAAAATGGTATGCAGAAATATAGGATGGGGGACACGTGGCTGGCTAACAGTACGTGCGGAAGGGATCTAGGAGTCTTCATAGACCACAAGCTGAACATGAGTCAGCAGTGTGATGCGGCAGCCAAGGAGGCCAACGCAATTCTTGGTTGCATCAATAGGAGTATGGTGTCTAGATCGAGGGAGGTATTGGTACCACTTTATTCTGCATTGGTTAGACCTCATCTTGAATACTGTGTCCAGTTCTGGGCACCCCAATTCAAGAAGGATATGGATAAGCTGGAGCAGGTCCAGAGGAGGGCAACCAAAATGGTGAGGGGCCTGGAAGCCATGCCCTATGAGGACAGACTTAGAGAGCTGGGTATGTTTAGTCTGCAGAAGAGAAGGTTGAGAGGGGACATGATAGCCATGTTTAAATATTTGAAGGGATGTCATGTCGAGGAGGGAGTGGGCTTGTTTTCTCCTGCTCTTGAGACCAGGACAAGGAGCAATGGATGCAAGCTGCAGGAGGGGAGATTCCGCCTGAACCTCAGGAGGAATTTCCTGACAGTCAGGGCTGTCCGGCAGTGGAATGTGCTGCCACAGAGTGTGGTGGAGTCTCCTTCGTTGGAGGTTTTTAAGCGGAGGCTGGATGGCCACTTGTTGGGAGTGCTTTGAGGGTTTTCCTGTATGGCAGGGGGTTGGACTGGATGGCCCTTGTGGTCTCTTCCAACTCTACATTTCTATGATTCTATGATTCTATGTTGAAAGTAGAATAATGGCACTATGACATTGTAGGGTGGAAATTGCCTCAGTTTGGCAGTGGGACTACAACCTTTGCTCCCCAAAAGAACCTTCTATACCTGTTTGTACCTAGCTCCAGCCCTGATCACTCTTAATCTTATTTCTAAATAAATAAATACATTGAGCATTGCACTGCACTTCTAATGTGCTGATACATGCCATTTTTAAAAGATTGGGCTGAAAATATTTGAACATACTCAGGTTGCAAGTTATAGCCTACTTCTGTAAATATTCAAAAGTATTTGGATGTGGTAATATAGAATAACATTCATTTCAATATCCTATCCTAGAATACTATTTTCTCAAATTCACAGTGCTGGGCAATAGCAAATAAAAAGTCTACATCATCTGCTGAATAGGCATACTTGTCAGTTGACTGTCTCCTTTTCCAGAAACTGAAACGAATAAAATTTACTGCAACAGTAGATAACCACAATGCAAGTCATTTCAATCATGCCCTTTTGGTGGATAACTTCCAAAGCACTTTGCAGTCCAGACCAGTGATTGCCAAAAGATAAAAGAATGAGCATTTATTGTGTATTTAACCTTTACAACCCAAGGAAAAGGTCACAATCATTCAAATATTTAAAGTCTAATAAAACTGCTAATTCATCTGCTGTAATTTGTTGTATAGCTCATAATTCCCAAGTGTGATTATTAGCCCCAAATTCTCATGTCACACGTGTAGTACATGGAGACAGAAAGCTGCCTTGATATGCAAGATTACAACTAAAAATTTCTTGCTGTAAAAATTACTGCAAAGAATGAAGCTATCAAAGGTCACATTTCAAGATGCTACCTAAGGTGCACTCATTTTAATTAGCATTTTAGTCAGCATAAATCAGAGTTGAAATGATGATTGCCACAGTCAGCCATATGCATTTTAGTAAGCAGTTATTAGGATTGTTTGTATTTTGATTTATAAATATAGTAAAATGTTGTGCTATGAATTTAAGATTTTTACAGTGTCCTAAGATCATTTTCTCATAGAATCATAGAGTTGGAAGAAACCGCAAGTTCAGAGCCCTGCCATGCAGGAATATTCAGTCAAAGCATTCTGGACATATGGCCATCCAGCCTCTATTTAAAAACCTCCAAAGAAGGAGACTCCTCCTCACTCTAAGGTAGCATGCTCCACTGTCAAACAGCTCTTACCGTGAGGAAGTTCTTCCTTATATTTAGGTAGAATATCTTTTCCTACAATTTGAATCCATTGCTCCCATGTCCTGGTCTTTGAAACAGCAGAAAACAACCTTCCTCTATTTCCATATGACATATCTTCAAATATTTAAACTTGGCTATCACGCCACCTCTTAATCTTCTTTTCTCTAGCTCCCTGAGCCACTCCTTGCACAGTATGGTTTTGAGATCTTTTAACATTTTGATCACTCTCCTCTGGACATGATCTTATTCTTCTTAAATTGTGGTGCCCTGAACTGGAGACAGTATTCCAGGTAAGGTTTGGCCAAAGTAGAATCGCGTGGTACTATTCCTTCCATTGATCTATTCACTGTACTTCTATTGATGTAGCCTAAAATTGTATTGGCTTTTCTTAGCTGATCATACTGCTGGCTCATGTTCAGGTTGTGGTCTACAAAGGCCATTTCTGCACTGGCCCCTCCCAAAACTGCAAACCCCAGGATTCCATAGGATGTTGCAAGTGGAATAATAGTGCTATAACAGTCTAGTGCGGAAATGGCCTAAGACTCCTTAGATCCCTTTCACAAGTACTGCTTTCAAGTTACTCATCTCATATCTGTGTAGTTCAGTGGTTCTCAACCTGTGGGTCCCCAGATGTTTGTGGACTTCAGCTCCCAGAAGCCCCAGCCACTATGGTCAATGCTCAGGGCTTCTGGGAGCTGAAGTCCAAAAACATCTGGGGACCCACAGGTTGAGAACCACTGGTGTAGTTCATTTTTTCTGCCCCAGGAATAATACCATACACTTCTCCCTGTTGGAATTCATGTTGCTAGTTTAGGCCCAGCTCTCTAATTTGTTAAGTCATTTTGAACTCTGATCCTGACTTCTAGGGTATTAGCTACCCCTTCTCATTCAAGTCATTTTTAAAGATGCTAAATAGCACTGGACTCCGAAAAGAACCCTGTGGCACCCCAACGGTCAGTTCTTTCTAAGATGAAGAGGAACCACTAATAAGTACCCTTTGGGTTCGGTCAGTCAGCCAGTTACAAACTCACCTAACAGTGGCCTTGTCTATCCAATATTTTAGTAGCTTTTTGCAATAATATCATGGGGGACCTTAGTGAAATCAAGAGATGCGAAATCCACAGCATTACCTTCAGCTATCAAGCTTGTTACTCTATTTAAAAAGAAGAGAGAGAAAGGAGGGGTAACAGTCTGGCATCACATGTTTTTTGAGAAACTGTGGACATAAAAGACACATCACAGTAGTGTCATTGTCAAAGAGGCAACCAAATAGATATTTCATAGTTCCCTCTGGCAGCTTATCGAGAAGAATGGAATGTCCATTAGAATCCAAGACCAATGCCTATTTTTCTGCTGTCATCACAGTGTAAGCCTGCTTTCCCTTTCTGCTGTTGTAAAATACACAATAAAAACTAGGACAATTATATTCTCTGGAATGTTCTGCACATCTCAGGGAGATGCTGAACTTGACTGTAATAATTTCAGGAACTCACAGAAAAACAAGAATGATGAACTTAATTAGGGCCAAGGCAAAGATTTTTGCGGTTCCTAGGTGGTTATAATGAACAAGCAGAACAGAAAGTGAAATGCCACACTAAAGCAGCTGCTTTGCTTTAAATGTAGAAATTACTAAATTTATCAATCTTTTCATCAGGTAAGATGGTGAGAGTTTTTGTGCATTTTCATGAGGGAGTCACATTAGTAATGGGAAATTTTGCACATATTGCATGTGTTGTGTGTTTTGTTTTGTTTTGGGCACCAATTACAATGGTTACCATTTTGTCCCATGGGCGTCAAAAAATATAAGTGTTCAGATAGGTATTCTGTTTTTTTCTTCTTCTGCATTCATCTGTGCATGCTCTGTATGTCTGGGCCCTGCTTAACAAAGGGGGAAAATCTCAGTCATGTAGGGATGGGAGGCAGTTTGCCCCTGGCAGCAATGTTTTTGGGGCATCCTGGCTTGCAGTCACGCCTCCCATGCCACAGCCATGCCCCCATGCACTGTGGCCATGCCCCCAAGTACTGCGGCCATGCCCCCGTGCTGTAGCTCTGCCCTCTCCACACACTCCAAGCTCCGCCACTGGAAAGACTGCTTTTGTGCAGAAATGTCTTGTGCAGATTGTGGGAAACTGGTGAAGAGGAAGCTCTCATGAAGGTGGCAAACTTTGCTGCGGTTGGGGATTTTCCAACTAGAATGAAAAATTTAATGAATATCTTCACATCCCAAGTTAAAGCCAGCACCAACTCTTGAGTGCAAGAAACAGCTGGATCATACAATTGCAGGTGAACATTTTGACCCTATAAGCTCTTCTCCAGCTTTGGTTGTAAGCCAGGCTGTTGTAAGCCAGGCTGGATAATAATGTTTCATTCCTATTGTCTTGCAATCTAGTTTACTTGGTTTGGTACTGGCAGAGAGTGGTATCTGCTATAGTATTGGAAAGTATTGGAAAGCAATTTATACCAGCTTGTATGCAGCTACTCTTCAGGAAATCTATCTTAGTATGGCATAACATTCTGAAAACCTTGTGCATGATTTAAAGGCCTTGTTCATGACTAAGAGAGATTTAATCTGTGTTTAGAAATAACCTATTTAGATGCAAAAATGCCATGTAAGTTCTTGATTGGTTAATTATCTTCACCAAAGGTGTGGCCACTTTTTCCTGTGAAGGAAGAATAACTTCTCTTTTCCCTCATCCCCTGGATCCTCTAGTTCAGTGGTTCTCAACCTGTGGGTCCCCAGATGTTTATGGACTTCAGCTCCCAGAAGCCCTGAGCATTGACCATAGTGGCTGGGGCTTCCGGGAGCTGAAGTCCTCGCACATCTGGGGACCCACAGGTTGAGAACCACTGCTCTAGTTTGTCTGTCTGAAAACTATGATCTTGTGTTTGGTTCCCTAGCAGACATCTTTCTGCTTTGTGAGACAAGTAAAGTATTTAGCTTTCTTATTTGTAAGCGTTGTATATATTCCTATGTAGTTTTCTATTTTTTAATTCTTCTGTTTAAAATGTGGTCAATTTAAGTAAGCACAAGGTGATGGGGAATCAGATGGTACTGCATTCTTATCCCCCCCTTCTGGATTTGTACCAACCTCTGAGATAAATGCTGTGCTTTCATCATTTAGACCCAAATTCCCAGATTCCCTATGCAATATCTTTGATGTATACTCTCATGTAGATCACAGCACCTTTTTTCAGGCTTGAAATTTACAAACATAATGAAATGCGGAACAAGGGATCACAGAAATGCAACATGGTTTTAGCCCAGGATATACATTCAAACAATATCGTCAAGGCATTTTTCCTCCCCAAAGTCTTCTCTCAGTATATGACACTCTTCAAATTAGCACAAAGGAGAAGAGGAGATGTGATTAATTCTATATTTCCTGGGATGCCAGAGACCACTGGGGCCAAAATACACCTGTAACACAACCTAGTCAATAGGCATGGACCAAATCATGCACGTACACAATTAGTGGGTAAAGCCTACTGGTATTATCAAAATAGAAACACAATGATTTTTTTTTCTTTAGAAACTTAGATAACTATAATTGTTTAGACTTGTAATGTAATGCTTGGCCTTTTGATAAAACAATGTTTGGACTTGCAACTTTTAATGTAAGTGAAATGATAAAGTATAGGCAACGCTGTTGCAAGTACAGATTCTGCTTACTGTACGAAATGAAGTGGTTTTAAACAAGGATCTCTGAGACATTGCATCACTCTATCCATTAGTCACTTTACACAATTCATGCTGTTTCAGAAATCCTTAAGGTCTTCACAGGTAACCTTATTTGTGTAATCACTGTTTCCAATGCTTCAAATTATTACCATAAATTAGCACCTGCAAGTACTTCATTCACTATGGTCGTTGAACCCTGTCATTCATCTCCTTCAAGCTGAAATATCTCCCAAGTGTGTTTTCCAAAAGCATGCTATGTGTTTTTTTAAAAATGTATATTTGTCTATACCACTATTAAATTTAGGCTCATAACTAGCAGAAAAGAACTGCAATATAATGACAAAATTATATCAAAATCAGATGAACAAATGCTGAAATTAGTATGGTGGGGTACATACACACGCACACACACAGAGAAAGAGAGAGAGAGAGTGA
This sequence comes from Iguana delicatissima, assembly GCA_948472985.1. NCBI lineage: Eukaryota > Metazoa > Chordata > Lepidosauria > Squamata > Iguanidae > Iguana > Iguana delicatissima. The sequence goes on from CAOKZL010002158.1 coordinate 213,014, forward strand.
GTGTGAGAGAGTGGGGAATGAAATGTATGTAGTGCAATCCCCTTACTGTAATTGCTATAAATACTTAAGATGAGCATTTACATGAGAAAGCAACTCGAAAGTTCGGTCCTAATTAAGTAAAAGTAGAATTCTTTGATCCCAGAGGGTTGTCAGAAGACATAGGATAGATTGGATACCCCATGCTGAGGACAGACAGGGAGATTTTCTTACTTTGAATCCACCTTCTTGTCCCCATCAAAAATATCCATAGTTCTTTCCTCCCTAGTATTGCACTTTGAGATTCTGAGAAGTAAAAAGTGGGTATCCTGAGGTACAGTATAGATAAATTGAATGAATCATGGAGCTGGATGTGGCCTCATGGGCCATCAAGTCTAAGTCCGGCTCAGTGTAGGATCTCCAGTTAAAGCAGGCGGTTGCCTAGCCTCTTTTTGAAGGCACTCAGAGGAAAATTCACCATCTCTCTAGGCAGTTGGTTCCATTGGCAAACTGCTCTTACTGTCAAGAAGTTCTTTCTAATTGCCATTTGAAATCTACCCTCCTATAACTTAAAACCATTAGGTTCCACCCTCTGGGGCTACAGACAAAAGGCCTACCCCTTCCTCTATGCTATAGCCATTGAAATATTTAAGGAGTGAAATCATGTCACCCCTCAGTCTCTTTTTCAGCAAGTTGAGCATGCCTAGCTCCTAGCTTTCCTCATATATTTTGTTGTCCCTAACTTTTATCATCATTGTTGTCATTCTCTGAACTTACTACAACCTGTCTATGTCCTCCTTAAAATGAGGTGGCCAGAACTGAACTGAACTGAATTGAACTGCAACCTGAACAGCACAGAATATAGTAGGAGTATTACTTCCCTTGACATGGAACTAGGCTTCCACTAAAGCAGGCTAAAATAGCATTTGCCTTCTTTGCTGCAGCATTGCACTGCTTGCTCATATTCAATTTATGATCAACAATTGTCCCAAGGTCCTCTTTGCACGTAGTACTGCTGAACCATATAAGCCCAATCTTGTATCTGTGCATTTAGTTTTTGTGACCTAAATGCAGAATTTAGAATTTGTTGAACTTCATTTTATTAATTTGTAGTCACTTTTCTAGTTTATCGATGCCCTTTTGAACTCTATTTCTTTCAATGTGGTAACTACCGCTGCCAATTTCATTAACAACAACATGGTATCCAAAGCCATCCCAGGCCTCCATTTCACCTCCAATGCAAGGAAGCCTTTGGATCAGCTGGTATATATGTTCACTACCAAGAAAGAACAGAGACATGGATAATGAAAAAGAAAACAAGGTTCCCTTGCACCCTGCTGATGGAAGCCCTATTTGGCTTTGGAAATCTCAATGTATTCAAATTTAGTAGCAGTTTTACCCTGAAAATAAATATAGCATTGTAGACTAGTCTTGCACTGGACAAAGACTGGTTTTTAAAAAAACCACCTAGTCAAATGTCCAACTCACCCATGGAACAACTCACACAAGGAAGACCACAACATGCTTTACAAACAAAATTTAGGGCCTCTGATGAACTGGGCCATTCCTTCCCCTCAAGAATAAAAATATCAGAAATGGAAGAATTGTAGACTAAACAAACCTCAGATCCAAAAAGGTTTTAAAGGCTTGGGGGAATTATTTAAGTCAAACAAACAAAATCCAAGGGGAAATTATTTACAGGCCCCACTGAGTGCTATTCTATTAGGCCGGTGAATGTGGCAAATATAAAAGACTTATAAAAACAGAGCCCTATAAACATGCAGTTAAGGTAATGAATACTGCAAAACTCACATGCCTGTTACCAGCTACAGAAAATACAAAAACATGGCATATGGGACGAGGGGTGATGGCATAAAATATCAATTCACAGTTTCATTTAAATAATATTTTAGGCTAACTTGTAAAAGCCCTGTCAAGACCATCCAGAACATCATAAACCATGGTAAGTAAGTAGGTAGAGTACTATATGTTGTTAGAACTTTCAAGTAATAGATATTAAAAAATAAGAAACATTTTCAAATGTAACTGAGTTAGAATGAAATACCTTCTCAGAGCATAACGAAAAGGAGTAAACCAGCAGTATATCCAATCAATTCATATAAATAAGTCTTCAAAGTCTTGGAGCAACCAGATCTGTCGGGTAACCCTCCATATTTTAGTCATGGGATATGTAGTAAGAGTTAAGTAGCAGCCTGTTTGTAACAAAGTATGAGAACCAGAGACTGTTAGATAAACAAAAGCTAGGAATGCACTGGTAAGCATAGCGAGTCTGCACCAAGACTTCAAGGTTTCTTGTGGCAAGGAAGATGTACTCTTTGTATTTTATGTTTTGTATCTTGCTAATTGCCTCCAGTTCACTCACTGAAGTGCGATGTATCACGCTCCTAATAAATAGCGTTTAAGCATTGTTCTATTTGTGCGTGTGAATTCAGTCCATGACAAGACCAAAGATGATACTGATGATCCTTTGGGAGGGATCATCACAGAGAAGCAGTTACTTTTATCTGAACAACGGCTTTCACCCATATAACTCTGCATGTACAATAAGATAGCAGTAGCAGTTACATATCCATATCACTTATCTGTGCAAAGCACTCCCTAAGCGTTTTACAATGGGCGTTAGCTAATTGTCCCTAACAAACTCGGTACTCATTTTACTGACCTACAGAAGGATGGAAAGCTGAGTTAACTTGGATGGAGCCGGGCAGGATCGAACTCACAATGTTGTGGCTGCAGTACCAACATTTAACCACTGTGTCAGAGATCCTTCAAAAGTGAATATGCTTAAGATTTATAAAGCTGGCATACACAAAAGACAGACAAGGTCTTCTTGGTGATGGATGCAAACCTTTGGAACTCCCTTCCAACTTATATATGTTTTCCTTCTTCAGTGCAAGCACATGAGAAATGAAATCTCTCTTCCTCATTGCCCCCTCATGATTGAGATCATGAATGGGTTTTGTGTCACAATTACTTTCTCAAAATAATTTATGTATTTATCTGGCATACCTACATTAAGTTTTTATTCCCTCCCCCCGCCCCCACTGTAAGTCACTTCTATGGGTATATCCTACAATGTTTTAAAATTATTTAAATATATTAATAAATAATAATAGGAAGAATATTTTGAACAGTATGATAGCAAAATACACCATATGATTTCTGGAGTACTGATAATGTAACTTATCCAGTAATATCTTATTATTTCAGGTGCATTTTACTACCTTTGGTATCACACACACACCTTAATGGTTCTATTTTTTAAACTTATTTTTAAAATGTATTTTAGCTTTCTAAAACTTGTATTTTTCCTTCACGGCATGTCAGTGAAACCTTTGTGGCCAATACTAGAGAAGGAAGAAATGATTAACGTGGCCTCTCATTTTACCAGTAACAGTACTGCCACCGAGAAAAATATTGCAAACTATTGGTTTAGTACACAAAATTTCATCCACAGGATTGTTAGTAGTTGACAGACTGATAGAGAGTGAAAGGCATAATTCAGCCTGGCTTTTGTTTTAAATAGACTGACTGGATTGAGGTCATAAAGGGCAAGAGATGAGGAATGGATGTCAAAGTCTGAGCGAACAGATCTGTGTACTCTGGTAGATTCAGGTCCTATATTAAAATACCAACAAACTCATGGTATCTGAGTGAAAGCTATGTGTTAAGCTTGTGAGGAAGATTGACATCTGTGACAAACGGGAGATTCTGCAGAGCAAAGGAACCTCCTACACATTGCATTGTAAGTGCATGCAACATGAAAAATAGGAACTAGGGATTTGATTCTTCACTAATTTCATTTTTGAAGAAAGCAACAAATAATTTCCTGCTGCTGTTGTGTCTTTGAAAACTGCACAGTTTTCAATTGTTTCAATTTGGGAATTTTTCAGAAGAAAATGTACATATTGGGCATTTGTGGCATGTTTAATTTTTTTAACCTTGGGGGACAAAACGCCACAAAATGCTGGGAGGCTGCCTATGACCTGTGGGGTGTACTTTTCCCATTCTTGTTTTAAAGCAGTTCTCTAAGGGTGGGCATAGAGGTGGTACAATAAATTACAGTACCATTTAAGATAGGAGATAAAGTTGCATTGGATTTCTTCAAGCAACCCTAGCTCCACCTCATATTCAGGAAGCCTAAATCTTTGGATGTCTCCCTAGTGACTATAATGGGGAAAATCTATAAACATCTTTAAAGAAAAAAGAAAAAGAAAAGAAAATGTTCTGTTAGAATTGGAATGGAATTTGTTGGCAAAGTGTCCCTTCTAAGAAGATAAACCTTGCCAATATACATAAAGGAGAGCTTGTGCTAGTGCATTTACAGCTTGAAGGTTGTTTGTGTTGTTAAAGAGGATGTTTATAATTTAATAAATAAAGTTAATATCTTTTTCAGAATTTATGGAAATTTACAGCTGTAGTTGCTGTGGTGTGTCTTCATAGAATCATAGAAATGTAGAGTTGGAAGAGACCACACGGGCCATCCAGTCCAACCCCCTGCCATGCAGGAACACCCTCAAAGCACTCCCGACAGATGGCCATCCAGCCTCTGCTTAAAAACCTCCAAGGAAGGAGACTCCACTACACTCCAGCTGGCCCCTCCCAGAACTGCAAATCCCAGGATTCCATAGGAGGTTGTAAGGGGAATCATCACGCTATAAGAGGGTCGTGTGGAAATGTTCATAGTTTTGCTCGCTGGCAGGAGTGGGGTGGAACTGTCATCTACCCATGTCCTATTCACCAACAGAGTGGACCCACCTTCTCTTTGTGCAGCTGATGCCCAGTAATGTTATCTGGGGGCAGTCAGTCTGGGAGATGCTAGTTAACTATGCAACTAGGGTAGATGCAGAACTAGCAGTGCTCTTGCTGTTATGACTAACAATAATATATCAAACAACTCTTTTCTCCATACTGGTGACTGTGAGGTGCAATGAATGCTTAGTTAGAGAAGATGGAATTTAAAAATCCTGTCAGAATAGTATTTAAAAATATGAGTGGAACAAACAATCAAATCCTGACCTCCAAGCAGACATGTATCTGATCAGGGTTCCTGCAAGTCTGGCCTATGATATTATAAGACTTTTGGTATAAGCAATTAAGAGATCAAGCAAAAAACGCTACTCACCCCTCCCTTTTTCCCCCCTCTCAATTTCTAACCAATAGTAAACATTCTACAACTCCTAGAAATGGATGGTTCTCAGTGGGGGCTTAATGTTTTGGAGGTCTGTTTTAGTGAGCACTTAATATTTTGAGACTCAGTTGCCTCAGTTTGCTACTAGAAGAAATTATCTCAGAAACAAGAGCAGTGCTTTCCTAGAAAATTCCTTTTGCCATAAAATATAGGCATACCTCATTTAACAAAGCCCCTGACAAAGAAGCTCCTTTTCACAGTCTTTTTATGCCTGCCCATTCCTATTTCCTTCTTGTCCTCTTCCTCTTCCTAGCTGGAAACTTTTTTGGCAGTGCCAGCATTAAAAAGATGGAGAAATTGGCTGGGAGAAACACATAATCTAAGTGTTGGTTTGCAGTAGCATGTCTGTTGAAAGCAATAAAATAAAGCTTGAACTGAGTAAGAGTGGGATTCTACCCTAGCCCATCCTACTGCTACTGTGTGTGTCTGCCTTTAACAGGCAAAGTAAACAGCAGTTGGCCTCCAAGGTCCCTTACTGAGCATATGGGAACAGCAAAACAAAGAGAAATAGGGAAAGCAAATAAACTCACCTCATCAACTACCCCCTAGCATGTTTAAAGAAGCATAGACTTATACATTTGACTACCAAAAATGCAAATCATAAGAAAAGCAGAGGCTGGTGAAAGGTCATCCCCAGATGCATTTTGGAAGAAGCAATCAAAAGGTCTCCAGAAGACTCAAATAGTTTTTATTTACTTATGGCAGGACATGTACATATTGTTAGTTTTGAATAAAAAAACTGCTGAAAAAGATTGAACTGCTCTTTTTTTTTTATGGTATAAGGAATCTAACCTTAGTCTTTCTATATTGTTTCTACCTGTAGTACCAAATTTTCAATTAACGTAGTAATGCCAAAGAACATGTCTGTTTCATTAACTGAAGTATACCTGTCTTCACACAGAGTTTTTGTTCCTTTAATAGCTTCCTCATTTATTGTAATGGAAGAGTTATTCATGTGTTCAGTACATATGCTCCATGTGCTCACTGGAGCACACATAATTTTTCTTTAAAAAAAGTTAAAGTGCAGAATAAACTTTAAGAAATGTTTAGTCCTCCCAATGAAAGAAAAAGGGACATACATCCTCTATCCAGATGGAGCTAAAATAAGAAGTGATTTCTACTGCAAGCTGTTCTCCTCAGCATTTGGAGTTGAGTCCAGATTTTCTCTCAACCATTGTTTGAGAACAATAATTGAACATGACACCAATGAGGAAGTCAGCTTAACTGGAATCCCTCAGGATAAGTTTAAATCAAAAGCTGCTGCATAATGTCTTCATTCTAAGTTTGAAGAAAGTGGCTGTATGAGTGCATTTTATTGTCAGCACATGCACTGCTAGGCACAGATTGCAGACTTGGCAGCTGAGCTATTTCCAGCCTGGTGTACAAAATACTTTTAAATTCATTTCAAGGCTATAAGCTCAGCTACTAATCATGGCAACCAGCAGCAGGTCAATTTAAACAGAAATCATTACATTGTTATACTGTTGTAAGTATAACCCTGCATTTCTGCCTCAAATTCCATAGAGGATAGATATCACTGACTGCCCACATCTCCAACTACTATTTCAGTTTCCCTCTGTTTCTAGCTGGCTAAAGAGAGTTTGTTTGCTGCTGGGGGAAGAGCAGCAAGAGATATGTCTCCTTTTTCCAGTCAAGGCATATGGTACATAATGTTAGCACATGAGGTAGAATCCTCCAAACTGGTTCTCTCTAAAGTAGGGATACAGTAATAATGCCTTTCCAAAATCACCTGTCTGAGCTACATACCCATTCCACCTAATGGAAGGGTCAGTTTGTCAACACAAAAGAAAAGATACTATCAGGATTTGATCCAGTGTGTATCGCTTTACAGTTGCTTCAATCAAACCATAGCTGGAACCTTATTGGTTGGTCTTAGCTAGACTCCAAGGATCAATTGTTCAGTGATGAGTCAGTGCATAGGTAAACCCATTGATTCAATGGCTCTATGTTACTTGGGTTTAACAATAGGATTTAGACAGATATTTGCCATTTTAAAGTTTTAAAAGGTTCTGTTGGTACTTCTCACAATTCATTTTGTTTTGTTTTACTCAGCTCAGTAATTCAGCTTTGTCATCAAGCATGGCCACCTTGCTGCTCCTTCCTAATTCCACTAGTGGAGGCAATTGCTAGGGAAACTGGATGTGGGAGTGAGGGAGGACTTCCCGGAGGCTTCCCATAGGAAGCTGTAGGCCACTGCCTAAACAGAATGCCAGACAAACCATTGGCCTGATACAGAAAGGTTCTTCTTATGCACTTTTTATTCAGCAGGCAACTTCCCATGTTCCTAATAATAAAACATCCTTGTCTAGCCAAACCAACTCAACATAAGATAGGAAGACTTTTTGTTTTACATTTAAATTGAGGTAACGTTTAGATATAGACTCCTTCCCCTTTCATTGTTTTATTCCAAAACGTTGTCACAGTCAATGACTGTTGTGGTCTCTTCCAATTCTATGATACTAAGATTCTACTGCAGAGGAGCAGTACTTACTTACTTTATCTACTGCCCTAAGGTTGTGAAAATCACTTTATCGAGAAACTGAGTCCAGCACTAACTGTTCTTTCCCACTTTTCACCACAAGACTGGGGAAAAAGAGAGATACCTACACATAGGTAGTGTAGGAGGGCCACACAACATGTCTCTCACATTCTTTTCATTGGGATAGCTCAATCAATATTTGATTGAGATGATAACAATGGGAAACCTGGAACATTTTTTAAAAATATGTTTAGATAATGGAAATCAGAACTGCCTCTTATATAACATCAGCAAGGCTGGCCTTGTCATTACATAGAATGAAGCATTTGCCTCAGCTGCTGAACTGCAGCTGGTGGGAGGCAAGAATGGCAGCCTCATGATTTTAACTGCCAGTTCGTTCTTCTCTGTTCAAGAACAGAGTTGTGTATGCCACACACAATCTTCTCCAGACTTTCTGCTATCTTCAGAGGTGGTGGTGAACACTATCTCAGTTTACAATAGAGGAAGTAAAATTCAACTGTTAGTCCAGCCAGCTTCTGTAGATGTAATATGGATGGGGATTACCTTGTCTTCTGCTTCAGGAAGCAAAATGTTCTGGGCTGGCCCTGGACATAAAGGGTGGCATCCTGAATAGAAGATGCTCAAGGCACTCACATTGCAGCAACCAGGCCCACACTTTCCCTTTTCTGTTGATCTACTTATTGCTAAAGTGTGCCAGAGAAAGAGACTGGTGAACCAACAATGGCTTGGCTTCATCAGCTTATACACTGTAGTACATACATTTTTTGAAAATTCACTTTCACAATAAATACTTGATCAAAACATGACAGGAAGAAAAACCATGTACTTCTTCTTTGGGAACATCACCCACACATGCTAAGTGTCAGAATCTGATGGCAGTATCAAAATGAATGACACTAAAATGGGAGAATAATTATGTAGCAAGTGTGTAGCTACATGTTGCCAACGTGACCAGTGTCATTAATTATCTGTCACTTATTGTCTTCTGAACTGGAGCTTTATCCTCAGGTGAAAGGTTCATAAATATTTCATGGAGAAAAATTACATCTTAAGCATGTGGATGGCCATGAACCTGCTATGAAGCCTTCATGAATTTTCATGAACTTTTAATTCTTGCATTGTTGGGAACAAATGCATAATTATAACAACCTGATAAATGTTCATGACATTTGCTGCATAGTGCCTGAGTATTCATTTATTCATGAATTACTGAATATATATTTTTCAACAACAAAAAAAAAGGAAAAGAACAAAAAGTGGAGAAACAGAGGTTTAAAAAAAGGAAGAGTAGCTTGATGTAAAGAGACTCGATCTGGACCTATGAAATATTATACCTGTTGTGATACTGACCTTTTATTTAACCCTAATCTTACAAACGTAATATAATCTACCAATTCGAGTTTTAAAGTTAACTCTTGCAAAAGCACAATGTGTGCAGTTTTAAATGAGTAAAGTTATCAGTGGTGCAGTGGTTTGAGGGTTTGGTCTATGAATCTGGACACCAGGGTTCGAATCACCACACAGCCATGGAAACCCACTGGGCAAGTCATACTCTTTCAGCCTCAGAGGAAGGCAAAGACAAACACCATCTGAACAAACCTTGTCAAGAACACCATGTGATAAGTTTGCCCTTACAGTCTCTATAAGTTAGAAATGACCTGAAGGCATGCAACAACAACAACAGCCATAGAGTTATAAAATACTCTAAATACCACGAAGGCACCAGATCCTCTCTGAATTTAGAAGCAAAGCAAGGTCAGTCTTGGTTAGTCCTTGGAAGGGAGCCTGCCAGAAAATACCAGGTACTGTAGGTTTTATTCAGGGGAGGAGCATTCCTTGTACAAGAAAACCCCATGAAGTTAATTGGGTCACCCATAACATGGCAGGCAACGTGAAGGCAGATGCTTTACTTTGAAGTTATAAAAGTGAACAAGGGCCAAAATAATTTCTACTGATGTCCATCAGGCTTAGTCTGGACTGCAGATCAGCAGTCACTTGATGTCAATTTACACATTGTAGAAAATAACAAGACTGTGACAACTTGACCTTGGTAGGTGAGCTGGTTCCGACCTTATGCAATTAAAAAAGAGTAGAATTAAATTAATTGGAGTACAATTAAAAAACTGAAACCTGCACATTATTCTAGTTAATAATTCAGTTTTAACACTCTGGGGGCTCCAGTATGTTTTTTCTTCCTCAAGTGCTAAAATGTCTTAGATTGCCTCTGCATGGAGGTAAATGGGCACTTTCTGCAGAAAGGGGGACTCTTCTTCTCCTTTATGGGGAGATATACAAGATGTATGTTTTGATATTTTGTAAATTACTCTGAGAACACAGATTTTTCATATCAGTCATAAAAGTGCATCCCAGAATATGTGCAGTGTTAAAAAAAAAAATGCTGGCTCCTTTCGGATATTTATGAATCATGCATGATCAACATGAGAAGGTAGGAACAAAATAAATATGTGAAGTAATTGTAATCATCATCATCACCAAGAATAAATACGTGACTATTTGAACCTTTCAGTACTCAAATGCTGGGAAACTAAGAAGAATCAATACATGAAAAGGGTGGAAAGACAGAATCAGTTTCCCTATCCCTGACTTTCAGGCATTGATTTGAACTTCTGAATTGACAATAGATATCAAGAGCAAACAGACAGCGTGGTGTACTGATTTGAGTGTTGAACTAGGAATTTGGAAGACCAGGGTTTGAAGCCCTGTTCAGCCACTGAAATCCACAGGGCAACCTTGACCAAGTCACATGCTCTCAGCCTCAGAGGAAGGCAGTGGCAAATCTCTCAATAAATTTCACCAAGAAGAAAACCCTATGGTAGGGTTGCCATAGATTGGAGATAACGTAAAGGCATATAACAACAATGACACAGGAGCAAGGGCAGCAGACTCAATCCTGCTTTTTTTCCTTTTGATGTGCTGATTATACACAGCACCTGAACAGAAATACTGTAAGTTTAAAGGACTGAGCTTTCTTTTTAAAATTTGAGACAAGTCCCTAACTATTTTTGGCATAGTGTTAAATATATGCCCGTATAGTTACACTGCATCCCAAAGGTGCACAACCAACTGCACGATGAATGTTAAGGCCTTGAGCTCACCTGTTGTGCAATGACTGCTTTATCTCCTCACCCACCAAGTCAATGTGGGAAACGAGCTGTATGTATCTTGTGAAACCATTAGTTTAACCAGAGCTTATACTTACATAACCTCTGAGAAAGTAGAATCACTTTTACAGCTATATTTACAGTGCTGCAATATCAAAAAAGTGATTGCAGCTACAGTCTGCTTCCACATGTGCCCTCAATGTTTTCTCACACCTGCTCAAATTCAAATGGTTGGACTGGGGATAATGAATCATGTGACATAATTTAGCTGGAATTCCTGTAAAATCCTGGTTCTTTAACTATACTCCAGTATTATTATTCAAATTTTATTAAACTTGCATTGAGTAAGTGAGTAAAGCCTATATTGCAACTAAACTTCACCTGTTATTTTTTTACTTAGCATTTTAACTTCAGTTTGGTGCTTAGCTGTATTTCATCACTGGCAGTGCTTCCCTCCTCACCAGGAGATGTTGAAAGGAAATTAATATTGGTTTCATATCTTACTCATTAAATTGATTTCACTCTGTATTTCTCAACTGAGAGAAAGAATGATCAGTGATCTTTATTTCTTAGCTTGGCAACATGAACCTTATGATGCTTTAATATCAGATGGAAATTAGATACTTGTAAATTTCATTCTTCAAAAAAGTTGAAGACTGCTGATACTAGAGAGAATATTAGAAAATATTTCATACATGATTGGATCCAAGTGATGATTTCTCCAAAATTCATCTACTCTTAAAGAGTAATTCAATCTAGCTGCCTTAACATAATCCAAAAATCATTTATGTGAGTCAATCAGTACCTTCTTTTGTATTACCTATGTGAAGGTTTGGGAAAGTCTCTGTCTGTGTACTCATTATATTGACAGATATGGCTATTTCTACCTTATCTTTCTAGAACAGTGTGTCTTAGCACATCTGTTCACAATTAGTATTTCAAGCCAGATGGCTGCTTTTCACACTTGCCTGTTTACTGTAAACATAGTATACCAACTTGCATCCTGCAAAAGAAATATTTATTCATTACCGCAAGAATAACCACCCCATGGCATTAACATCAAGCCCAGTTTAATCAGCCTATTTTAATAAAGCAAATTATGCATTCAGTGCTGTGCCCTGGAACAGAGAAAGAGGGCTCTGATCCATCCAACCTGGGGCTGGCCTCAGGCTCGGTGAGGCAACTACCTAAACAGCCAAACATGGGCCAGCAACAAACCCAGGGGCCCAGCATATCCCAACCCGCCAGCCTCCTAGTGCTTCTCTCTGGTGCCGATAAACAGAAAACACTTGTGATGCACCTTCTCATTTGTTAACATTTCCTCCCCTCACCTCCACTTTCAGAGTTTGAGCAGGACTGGGAGCAGTCCAGAAACTCTGCTGCAAGTGCTGCCCAAGCCTTAGGACCGAGGAAGGGGTAGGCTGTTTCTCATCTGAGAAGCTCAAAGTTGTAGAAAGAGAAAAAAAAAAACCAACACATTCCTCTTCCCATCTCCTTCCTGTACCATGAGCATTTTTAAAAGGCAAAAATACACAAATTCAGAAAATCAAATGGAAACAGAGACATTGATGCCTTCCATTTTGTTTTGACTTCCTGTTCCCATCAGACTGTAGTCTTTCAAATCATTCAGTTTTTGTGCAACAAGTTATGTCTTATTGACTTCCCCCTTCACTTCTGTAGAAGATGGGGTGGTGGTAGTGGTTCCAGAGCTGCATCAACTCCAAACCTAGTCATCTTTCCTTCCCCCTCTTCTAGTTTCATCAATAGTTTTATGGGGAATTATCTTGTTCTTGATACAAGGTATCATTACAAAACAGTAATTAATAGCAACATTATTCTTTTAAAGTATTCATGGGTCATAACTATAGGGGGCATTACCCCCAAATAAAAATTCTGCCCTCCCCCCATGAAAGTTTCCTTCAGTCCCAGATTTCCAGCATTCCAGGGACTGAAACACAGTAAATAGTAACAGCTAGAACTCTTATATTTGTGGGTTCACATTCTCTTGGTAATTTTGTCTACCTCTTTTCTTTGGGTGCCTAAACTGCGTTTCTAAATATGCAATTGAAGTTTTAACTTACTGCATGGTTAGGAGTTAGAGAAGTGAAGGATTTTGGATGGTAGAATTCTTACTGGGGTCCACATTCTCACTTTGCCCCCCCTTCATAACAAAATTCTTTTTTTTGTTGCAACCTGCAAAACAGTAATCTAATAGGATTGCAGAAAGCAATGAATGTATCACAAGTAGAAATGCTGACATGTGGTGTAACCCACCCTGTTCATCTTTTCCTTATCCAATGCATGGTCTTCACAGAACAGCTACACTGCAAAAACACAGATGTTTCAAATATATTTGTTTTAAACCTAAAATGTGTCAGAAGCTCTTAGGGTTTAGGGAACAGGATACATTCTAGTTGGTTTTCAGTTTCTGGAACTATCAGCTGGATATCTCCAGATGGAAATGTAAACCCAAGAAATTTCTTTCTTATCTTTGTTAGAAGTGTGTCCCCTTTTTTTCTGGTCAGGCCAAAACAAATTATATATTTTAAACTAGAAATAAATGGTTTTGTTTGTTCACAAATCTCAAAGCATACTGTAATAATTTTAAGAGGCACTTGCCCATATGTGCAGGAGAGAGGACATTATCAGTTCTAAAATACTAATATGAAGGAAGATTATCATCTTTAAATAGTAATCCAAGATAGGTTTTTACAGCTGGAGTTTGAGACCCCTACACTTTAGAAGACCACTTTCCTCCAACACCCTGTGTATTTTCATAATTCAGTAAAAATGTGATACCTAGTATTCATTGCCATCAGACATTGGAAAAAGGGTTTTCTGCAAGGTGCAGTAATGGGATGCATTTCAATGCTAGCACCATTCCCACTTTGTGATTTCCATTTTAATTTCAGAGACATTATTTTCCCAAAAAGAATGCTACACAATTACACTTGCATTGCTTATCAGGTTCAGAGGATTGATACCCTCAATACCACTTTTTGGCTTAAACATTACAAAGGTAATGCCAAAAGCAATACTGCCGATATGAATCCTCTGAACATGATTAGGAATGCAAGTGTAATTGTGTAGTTCTTTGGGGAATATATTACAAAAGAAAAAAAAAAAAAAAAACAATAGAAAGTTATACATCCCAGTGTATGAAATGAACCCACATGTCCTATTTCTGTCTATCTGTGAAAGTTTTCATAAACTTAGTCATGAGATTTGTGTAAATTCAAAACATTAAATGTTTTCTATTTCATCTCTCCCCTACTGCCTGCTCTGTCTAATGTGGATTGGAAAGATGATCGCACCTGGAAATTGGGTAAAACTTTTGCTCAGCCTGACTCCAAAATCAGCAAACTCTTTGTGCTTTGGAACATGCCTGTGGCTTCAATGAAGCTAGAAATGTCTCAGTTCAAAATATGAATGACACAGTATAAGTCAGACACCAGCAGCGTATACCAACAGCAGATGGCAATGGCAGCTGCTGCTTGTTGGAGTTAGTGGGGTAGAGGACAGGGCAGCTAATGGTAGGCACAGTCAGAATGAAAGTAGGTGTAGCATTTGCACCCAGGCATCCATTCTATCCCTCCCCACACCAACAAGGAAGAGTCCCTCAAACCTCAGGGCATTTTTCTTTTTACAGTTAAACATAAATCCTTAAAATCAAAATATTGTACACATTTGCAGTACACTTCAATGAGTCTTTAATGAGAGGGACCCCATGTCAGATCAGATTTGACACTTACTGCCCATATAGTTTCCTCCCTCCTGCATTCCTCAGCTGATCACCCCCCCCAAAAAAAAACAAACAGCTGCAGAACAGCTACCCTGTGGTGCTCTATATGCCTTAAGGTAACAGATCCTAAGAGAATCACCTTTCCTTTCTCTTTCCCATCTTGAAAAGGAAAGGCCAAACACATCTTTGGGAACTGCTACTTCAACATCTTCCAAGCTAGAGCTGGCCATGCTAGTTGGAAGGATTTTCCATGCTCTGTTCCAGGTGCTTTGAGGCAGTGGTTCCTAACAGAGCTGATTTCTGTTTCCTTCTCTGCTATCCTAGAATAGAATCTGTTGCGCTAGCCAAGGCTACAGCAGTTTCAGAACTGCTAAAGCATGCTCACTGCAACAAGAAACCACAAAAAATGATGCCATCTAAGAAACAACAGCAATAAAATCAGAACCACTGCCCCAAGCATAATGTACCTCTAAAAGAAATACCTACTTGCAGAATCCTTCCTATAGACCTTAACTTTCTACTGTCACACAATGGCCAGAATCCTGTTGGTGACATATGCAGGCATAAGTTGCACCGTGCGTGTGGAGTGACTTTTTTTTTTTTGTATAATTTGGCACAGTTGAGATCTGTGTGTGGAGCCACTGTAGCTGTACAATAATGCTACAAGAATACTGTGCTATGCCCATTGTGCATTATGCACCGCCTCTGTCCATTGCACTTTGCATGGTGACAACTACATGCATTCACTCTTGCTTATAGGTTGAGGTACAGTGGTATTCAGTATAAGGGTTGTGTAGTATTAGCATAGTGTAACTTTTCTGATGGATATTTATGCTATGCTGAGATAATGCAAAATTTCAGCCAGTATCTGATAATGTTCCTGCTTACATTTACTTGTAATAAACAACAGTATAGTATTCATTGATTTAAGGGTGTTAATGCAATTGTTTTGGACACTCCATCCTTTCTGGGATGATTTCAGGTATGGCCTTCCACTCATCAAACAATACTTGCACAACCGAAAAGCTGCTCTTCTGAACAGAAAACTGGACTGCCTGAAGCAGATTCTTCTCCCTCCTCTCCTTTATCTTCTTGAGTAGCCCAGGCCTTACCTAGTTCTGACTAATGGTTTTGTTCTTCCTCACGCTTCTGTAATATCCAAGGTGTGCTTTGCACTCATGGGGACAGTAGGAAAATATAAAAACAGAAAGAATAGGATTGGCTGGACATTAAATGTAACAGCAGCAGCAACATCTTTCATGATTGGCTTGGTGCCTCATGCACAAATAATCTCTTAAAGTCAATCCCTAGCACAAAAGCACCACCCCAGCAGGACTTGGGTCCCAATTAGTCTGTTTAAACAGCCCAAATGAGCATGGAAGAAATTGTAAAGCATTCATGCAGAACATCCTCCTGGAGACAGTTGTTCTATTTTCACAAGGTTGCCTCCTGTTCACTACAGGAACATTCACATGAGGGAAGAGACATAGGAATGCACCTCTAGCAGCAGTGCCTAGATGTTGATCAGGTAAAAGATTAGTTTAGCACATGTAAAGGAGAGAATGGAGGGCACAGAAATGCTGAGTTCTGGGACTCTATCACCTCTTCCCACCTTAATGAGAAGTTTCCTCTGGAGTCAAATTAGTATATGTTTAAAAAGATGCTTATTTCTCTACTTCTCCCTATTTTTCTAGTTATTATCTATTTCTCTTGATTATTGTCTGTCTATAGCTCCTGTAATTGTAATTTCCAATAAAAATTGGATGGATAGAATGGTAAAATTAAAAAGTCGGCTGTTCTCTCAGTCTTCAATAAAACAGGAATTTATATTCGATTTTCCACAGAAAGTTATCAAATATTACTACCATGTCAATTAAACCAATCTGGATGCAGAGTTAAATCTAGTAACATAGCTCCTGTAATTTATTGTCCAGGTTTTTTTTAATAGATGGGGTAACAAATGTTTTCTTCTTATTGTTTCTTTTTTAATAGCTTGTTGGTCTAGGTATTTTGCAACTGTGTCTATTTGAAACATTCCTTTTAAATTCACACATTGTCTAAATATATACATGTAATAAAGCATAATGAATGGATAGAATCCTCAAATCAGTAGCAGTATTAAATGCAGTGGGATAGTTTCAGAAAAATGGGAGCAGTTCATTCATAAGAAAAGGCATTTGATATACATGGTTAAACTGCGTTGTTTGACTATGAGAAGTCAGTTAGCTATATTTTTGTTTGAGAGCCATATAAATTGGAGTCATAAAGGGTAGAGAAAATGTCTGTACTGATGGCAAATGGCTCATAAAAATCAGTGAGTGTGAGTTAAACATGGAGGATGACTGGAACTTCTTTCCTAGAGATCTTTAGTCAGCCTATAGTTGTGTATGCTTTAGTAAGAGGTTATTTGCTTTATTCCAAACAAAACTGTACGTAAAAAGATCCTGCATAACAGTATTTCCATTCACAAGAACACTCTTATAAAAGAGGTAGCTCTCAGGTTACTTTGATGTGTGTTGTTAGTAAACATATTAGTTTCTACATTAGCTGAACATATTTTGGAATATAAGTGCTTTGAGGCCTTCTTCCTGAGGCAAAAGTAGATTGTAGAAATTTGTGATAGAGCAGTATCTTACTGAAACCAAAACAAAGAAACAAGAATGGGAGAAAAGTTTTTTTTTTCTTATTTGTCCAATTAACAGATTTTAAGTCTAACCGAGTTCTGAAATCCTGAAGAGAACTTATTCATAAACTACAATCAAGAAAAAATTGTCCCAGGAGTGTACCATTCTTTCTGGATTTAGAAGGGTGGGGAAATCAGCACTGGAAATTCCAAAGCACAGCATTTTGCAAATTCTGCTTGCTAAAGACTTTCATAGGAAAAGCGAAGATAATATACGAACATTTATTGCAACATGCATTTACACACTAAAACACTCAAGTAGTTGTCACGGGATTTTATGTGCAGCCTCCTGAGGCCAGAATTCATGAAGGGCCATCTGCATGTGTAAGTGTTCCTTACGCGTGCGGATGTCCTTATTTGGACAACGATAAAAGATTTTTTAAAACTGATTCTGTCAAGTTTTAGGAATTTTTAGAGATGATTTAAGAAGAATTTTTCAATGCCACTTATCAGTCCTCAGGGTTCTTTAACTGCAGAAAACTGATGAAAAAGAAACAGGAAATGCAATGAGTCATGAGATGTATTGCTTTTTAAATGCTTTTAAAGTAATGCCAATGGATTATTGTTGAATGGTAGAACGAGTAACATGAATGAACGTTCATAAAAGGAACGTTTCAACCTCTGATGAACACACTGAAGGGGTCTTTTGGGATTTGAGGATTTGGTGCTACCAGAATGCTTATAACATTAAAGTCTTGAAATACATGCTAAATTCTGCTCTATGGGACTACGGGGTCATGGGACTGTGTAGCTTATGCAATTCAAATGGTGTGTGTGGCATCTTGTGATATGTCAGGTTATGTCCCATTTTACTCAAGTTATTACACTCCAAAATTAAACCAAGAAGAGGATTTCCTGTGGGACATTCTGGTACCCATTCTCAAACATGACTTTCCCACTTCCTATGTCTTCATTATGTTCCACTGCAGGACAGAGGCTGCTTTTGGTGATATATATGTTGACCACATGGTTTTGGTCAGTTCATTCTTTCCTGGCTCCTTTTCACTTTTACCATTTTGATTTCTGGTGGCTGTCCATGTACGACTCCCTCTGCTATCAAGTAAGTAATTGTGTTTCCTAAAGATAAATAGTGTGTTTAGAACCTGTTGAGGGTTCTCATCCTAATTTTTCATGTTTCTTTCCCTAGCCACCACAGACAGGTTGGATATTGTCTCCTTTATTTATAGCATTTTATGCTTAACTTCATGGAGGGCTATCTATAAAATAGCCAAGTGCCCTCACAGGTTTTGCTTGTCTGGAGGAGGGGAAAGGATGCTATTTTGTTGTTTCATGATGCTGTAATGATGCCTTGCTGTATAATTCTATTTTACCTGTACTTTTACTGGTTTTAGCCCAAATTGTTTGCCATGCCAGCATGGTTGCATAATACTGTTGGTACTGCATTTTTAGTTTCAACATGGTACCTTACACTTTTCACCCAAGTGACTCTCCTAGAGAACTGCTAACTGTTTGCAGCTTCAGGTTGTGCGTTTCTCCCTTTTCTGGGGTGCAATGATTGTGTTGTTGTTGTTGTGTGCTTTCAAGTTGTTTCCAACTTATGGTGATTCTAAGCTAAACCCATCATGGGATTCTCTAGGGCTACGAGTGTGTGACACACCCAAGATCACCCATTTCCATGGCTGAGCAGGGAATTGAATCCTGGTCTCCAGGATTATAGTCCAGTGCTCAAACCACTACACCACACTGGCTTATGGAATACCTCATGAAAAAGTCTTGGAGAGTTTGTGCCAATGGAGAATCTCCTCCAGATTGGGAGTCCCTTTTTTCCATTCAACACTTTTGTATGGGTTGGAAGCAGCTGTTCAGAGTGTGAATTGAAGAGGACTTCTGTTGGTAGAAGGGAACTGGGTTCCAACTCAGAGTTTTTCCTTGGCCCAATATATACCTGACATGTGTGTCTGAAGCAGTCTGAAGCAGCTTTCAGGGGATCCAGTGCCGTGAGCCAGTTCTCTCTTTCCTGTCATAAATATGCCAGTCAAGAGTTTTATCTGATTTTATTTTGTTTGCCAACGCCCATTCCCCAAGGAACATATACATCAGATCTGAAAACAAAACACATACAGTTGCAGTCATTCACAAAATGCTTAAACTTTTAAGAAACACAGACAAATGATTTCATGAACCAAAACTGACTAGACAGAGCTGAAGAGAACAAACTGTATGAAGACAAGACACAAATGTAGGTCAGAAACCATTGAAAAAGAAAGAAGTACTATGCAGGTACAGTTTGGAAACATGTAATGTGAAGTGAAAGCAAATTAGGAGTGAATGCCAGAGGGAGGAAGAATGGCTGTTTCTTAATCAGAAAAGGGTTGACATCACTTTGAAACCTCTTCTTCAGCAAAACAGTGCAGTGAAGCACAAGAGATATGATATACAGAATCTCACAGATTGCTAGTACAGATTGCTAGGGCTAGACTTGCCAGATGGTATAAAAATAACCTTCTTGAACCCTGAATGACCTCATTAAACTTCCAGCCACAGTGCCCACAGGATGTAAATCATCAGTAGTACATAGCTGAAATGCGGTATAGACAGGCATGTTTAATAGATGCACACTTCTGTGAATATTGACCATGTTTTCCCCTCCCCTGCTGACACTTAAAAAAGAGACAAACTCGATTATATCACCAGTACATCCTCTGACTAGCTACAGTCTACAACATTGATCCTTAATTTCAGTGCTTGTTGTGACTTTTATGAAAAGTATGCTGAATTCAAGCTGCAGAGTAAAGGCTAAATCCAAGGTTAGTTCAAACTAAAACAGATCCTCTGAAATAAATGGATACCATGGATCTATTGTAGTTAAAACTAATAATTGGATTTAGTCTTGTTTAGACCTATAGTAGCGCAATTGCCTGGAAGCATTTTCAGACAAATACAAATACAGTGTTTAAATCATTTATTTCATTCTTTGCCAAGAAAATTTCACTTTTTACACTGGTCTTGTCTGCATTATTGAGAAAATTCACAACCAAGGGTCGTATTCATTGGTGCTGTATCAAACTACTGAGTGCCCTGTGTATATCTTATAGAATCATAGAACCATAGAATTGGAAGAGACAAGGACCATTGAGTCCAACCTCTTGCCATGAAGAAACACACACTCACAGCAAATGGACATCCAGCCTCTGTTTAAAAACCTCCAAAGAAGGTGACTCTACCACACTTTGAGGAAACATATTCCACTGTCAAATGACTCTTACCATCAGGAAGTTCTTCCTAATGTTTAGGTAGAATCTCTTTTCCTGCAGTTTGAATCCATTACTCCATGTCCTAGTCTCTGGAGCAGCAGAAAACAAGCTTGCTCCATCTTCAATATGACATCCCTGCAAATATTTAAACATAGCTACCATGTCACCTCTTTACCTTCTTTTCATTAGGCTAAACATACCCAGCTCCCTAAGCTACTTGTCATAGGGCATGGTTTCCAGATCCTTCACCAATTTGGTTGCCCTGCTCTGAACACATTCCAGCTTGTCAATATCATTGTTGAATTGTGGTGCCCAGAACTGGACACAGTATTCAAGGGCTAAGCGAATCTGAATAGAGTGGTATTATTATTTCCCTTGACTTTGATACTATATTCCTATTGATGCAGCCTAGAATCACATTGGCTTTTCTAGCTGATGCATCACACTGCTGACTCATGTTCAGCTTGTGGTCAACAGTGGCCCTTTCCACACGAGGAGAGGAATTCGCGTAGTGACGGTTCCGGCCGGTTTTTCCCGGGTTTTTTTGTATCCGCATTAATGCGCGCTCTCTATCCATACGTCTTATGCTTGATCCGGCTTAGCGCGGTTTCAGAGATCCACACGTTGCCGTCCTGACCACCCCTGCTATTAACATAAACCCACCCACTATGGCTGTGATAGGCTGATTTCGATTTTAAAAAATGGCGCGTTGCGTCGGTATGTACGCACGTGCGCACGTACGTATGCAAAGTCCTCCCCCAACGCCTCCCGCCTTTCGCCGCCACCCCCCACCTCTGGCTAGTGCGTTGGTTGGTGCCGGTTGTTGTGCTTCCTGCTTTGCCGATTTTCTGGCTTGTTTGTGGCTTTGCGATGGAGGGCGAGGTTCTCGATGACCTGGTCAGGTTCCTGGGGCCCTTTGTTGCGGTCCTGGGTGTAGTGGTGGCCACCATGCAAGAACAATGGGCCAGAGATCGAGCGAGGAGGTCCAGGCTCCATCGCGACCATGAGGAGGAGGACGTTTTCTATGCGCCCCTTCTGAGAGGACACTCGCGGCGTCTCCCACGCCCCAGAAGGTGGTGGGTCAGGGAGAGGATGCGGAGGACATGGTGGGCTGAGGACGTGCTTGCTAAGTGGGACAACAACCAGTGGCTCTACCACTTTCGCATGACGAAAGCCACCCTCTTTGAGATCGCTGACCGTCTGCGTCCCACACTTGAGAAGAAAGCCACAGAAATGCATCAACCCATATCTGTGGAGGAGAGAGTGGCGATTACCGTGTGGTGGTTGACAACGCCGCTTATATATCGCAAAATGGCGAACACCTTCGGCTTGGGGATCTCCACGGTCGCTGTGATTGTCATTGAGGTGTGTCTGGCGATAGAGCAGGTCCTCCTGTCGTCCACCGTTTCCCTTGGAGACTATCGCAGAGTGAGTACTCTACATCCATCCGCCCTCTCTCCCTTCCGTCCTTCCCCGGCACCCCGATGTCTCCCGGTGACGCTATCTCAGCCCAGACCATTCCGACCACCATCCCTGCACTGGCCACGCCACGCGCGCGGCCATCCGCGGCCATCCGCGGCCCTCCGTCCCCCCTCCCCACCTCCATCCACCCTTCCCCCTCCCGCCCTCTCTCCCTCCCTCTCCCGCGCCTCGACGTCTCCCGGTGATGCTATCTCAGCCCAAACCGGTCCCGCCACTATCCCTGCACTGGCCATGAAAGGAGTAATGTTTGTTTTTTGTGTTGCCACCCATTGCAGGTCATGGATGAATTCCATCGCATGGGATTTCCCCAATGCATCGGCGCGGTTGATGGTACACACATTCCTGTGCGGCCACCAAAAGGAAGAGGGAAAGAGTTCGTAAACCACAAGAGCTCCTTCTCCATTCTCCTGCAGGGGATGGTGGACCATGAAGGATGGTTTTTGGATATTGTCCTTGGCTTTACAGGCAGAACACATGACGCATTTGTTTTCCGTCACTCCTCCTTGTGGCACGCCATGGAGGCTGGACGGTATGTTCCTGGGAACCCTACCATCACCATAAATGGCGTTTCCATTGGTCCAGTCATCCTCGGAGATGCAGTGTACCCCCTGTCAAGGTGGTTGATGAAGCCATACGGAGGGGCCATGGACCCAAGGAAGTTGGCTTACAACAGGGTTTTCAACCGCTGTCGGAACGTGGTGGAGCGGGCCTTTGGAAGGCTCAAGGCACGGTGGGGCTGCCTCTCAGCTCCCCTAACCGTGTCCGGGAAGAACTACCTTCCTGTTATATCTGCTTGCGTGGTCCTCCACAACATCTGCGAGTCCAAGGGCCACATCCTGCACCCCGACCTAGCTCCCCCCACCTCTGCGTCTCCCACAAACACAGGATGACTTCCGACCCCACTCCTCCGCCAGGAGGCTCCGTGAAGGGGAATCTGTCAGAAACGCCATCGCAAGCCTTATTGCCGAGGACAATGTCCAGTAGATTTGTGATTTTCTCCCTGGTTTGAAGTTGGAATTTTAAGGTTTTTTGCCCCTCCCTTTTGTGAATACCTTCCCCGTTACAAATAAACTTTACTCTGGTTTTGTTGCTCAAATAACAGGGATTGCTTTTATTATTTCAAAAACACAAAAACGACATGAATGGCAAACAATAGCAATGACTTCAAAGTAAAACAAGATATATGGCAACTCCCCTTTCATAGGAGAAATAGGAAACATAACTTTAAACAGTTAGATCATGGATATTGCTAACAAGTTAATGGGGCCATATTTGTACCCATCCAAATGGGCAGGTAGGTGGGGAGATGCATTTCTCAAGGGCTGTACCTGTGGCAGGGTCTCTTGACCCTTGGGAAATGTCGTCTTGCCACCTGCTGCTGGGAGGAGGTCGATGGGCTTCCCCTCATTGCAAGGCTCTGGCTGGTTCGGGCTCAGTTTGTTCGGAAACCACACTGCCATC